>JAHIAM010001775.1:0-34184 GCA_021605205.1 Aegilops longissima
GCGGGGAACTACCTCGACCCTCTACTTCTTTGTGTCTCGGCCTTGGCGTTGCCTTAGCTGTCTTGTACCGGCTTTACCTCGGTTCACCTCCCCTGCCCTGCTACGTGTGGTCGTGGCGCGTGGCTCTGACTGCCCGTGCACAAGTAAAGGGGTACAAAGGTGTGCCCCTACTTCTGTACACCGACAAGGCGCGTCACGACTTTAGTAAAGAAGTGAAAGTGGCTGGCGTAATCTTCCATGCAAGGATGAGGGGCACTCTCCTCGGAGATGGCACCCAGGGATCGGTTGGCCCTCACCCTGAGGGCACTGAAGCATCAGGGGCATGCTTTCGCGCTGGCGCTTTGCCGGCGACTGCGCCTCATCCCTATTCTGCTTTGCGAGGGACACGACGCCATCAATCTGCCGCTGGAGTGAGAGCAAATCGGCGCGTGATGAGGCCAAGTCAGCCAGGGCTGAGGCCTCAACCACTTTGGCGGCCTTCTCGCGCTGCTCCGTCTCATTTAGCTTTGTCACGAGGCGGTCCTGCCCTCGGCTTGACCTCCGGGAACTCCGGCTTGGCCGGTACTCGCCGGCAAGATCCACACGAACCTTCAGTACCATCCGGGCGACCTCCTCCTGGACGTTGGCCTCCCGTGTGGTAACAGCATCCTCAGTCGTGGCCACCTGGCGTTTCCTCACCTCCAGGTTGTGCTCCAAGGCCTCCAGCGCCAGTGCCTCCTCGCGCTTCAGTGTCTCCTCCTCCTCGAAAGGTGCTCCCCTCATCGACGCCAAGACGGCCCTGCGTGGCTTGATCTGCTGCTTGAGGGAAGCATTCAAGGCTTGGAGCTCCCATTCGCACTCCTCGGCGGCCTCGCGATGGTGGTCGGCCTCCCTGGCCTCGCGTTAGGTCGCAAGGGACACCGTGGCCTTTGCCTTGTCGTGCTCATGTTGAAGCTGCCCAAGGTTGATGGCGACCTTCAACTGGTGCTGTTGGGGAACGTAGTAATTTCAAAATTTTCCTACGCACACACAAGATCATGGTGATGCATAGCAACGAGAGGGGAGAGTGTTGTCCACGTACCCTCGTAGACCAAAAGCGGAAGCATTAGAACAACGCGGTTGATGTAGTCGTGCGTCTTCACGGCCCGACCGATCAAGCACCGAAACTACGACACCTCCGAGTTCTAGCACACGTTCAGCTCGATGACGATCCCCATACTCCGATCTAGCAGAATGTCGGGGGAGAGTTCCGTCAGCATGACGGCGTGGTGACGATCTTGATGTTCTACCATCGCAGGGCTTCGCCTAAGCACCACTAAAATATTATCGAGGACTATGGTGGAGGGGGCACCGCTGCGGCTAAGAGATCAAGAGATCAATTGTTGTGAGAGGTGCCCCCTTACCGTATATAAAGGGCCAAGGGGAGGGGCAGCCGGCCAAGAGGCGCGCCAAGGGAGTCCTACTCCCAGGAGTAGGACTCCCTCCTTTCCTTGTTGGACTAGGAGAAGGGGGGAAGGAGGAGGGAGAGAGGAAGGAAAGGGGGGGGGGGGGGCGTCCCCCTCTCCTTGTCCTATTCGGACTAGGGGGGAGGGGCGTGCGGCCCAGCCCTTGCCTCCTCTCCTCTTCTCCACTAAGGCCCATGTAGGCCCAATAAGCCCCCGGGGGGTTCCGATAACCTCCCGGTACTCCGGTAAAATCCTGATTTCACCCGGAACACTTCCGACATCCAAATATAGGCTTCCAATATATCAATCTTCATGTCTCGACCATTTCGAGACTCCTCGTCATGTCCGTAATCATATCCGAGACTCCGAACAAACTTTGGTACATCAAAACTCATAAACTCATAATATAATTGTCATCAAAACCTTAAGCGTGCGGACCCTACGGGTTCGAGAACTATGTAGACATGACCGAGAATCATTTCGGGTCAATAACCAATAGCGAAACCCGGATTATCATATTGGCTCCTACATATTCTACGAAGATCTTTATCGGCCAAACCGCATAACAACATACGTTGTTCCCTTTGTCATCGGTATGTTACTTGCCCGAGATTCGATCGTTGGTATCTCAATACCTAGTTCAATCTCGTTACCGGCAAGTCTCTTTACTCGTTACGTAATGCATCATTCCATAACTAACTCATTAGCTACATTGCTTGCAAGGCTTATAGTGATGTGCATTACCGAGAGGGCCCAGAGATACCTCTCCAACAATCGGTGACAAAACCTAATCTCGAAATCGCCAACTCAACATGTACCTTGGGAGACACCTGTAGAGCTCCTTTATAATCACCCGATTCGTTGTGACGTTTGGTAGCACACAAAGTGTTCCTCCGATAAGCAGAGTTGCATAATCTCATAGTTATAGGAACTTGTATAAGTCATGAAGAAAGCAATAGCAACATACTAAGCGATCAAGTGCTAAGCTAACGGAATGGGTCAAGTCAATCACATCATTCTCTAATGATGTGATCCCGTTAATCAAATGACAACACATGTCTATGTTTAGGAAACATAACCATCTTTGATTAATGAGCTAGTCAAGTAGAGGCATACTAGTGACATTAAGTTTGTCTATGTATTCACACATGTATCATGTTTCCGGTTAATACAATTCTAGCATGAATAATAAACATTTATCATGATATGAGGAAATAAATAATAAATTTATTATTGCCTCTAGGGCATATTTCCTTGAGTCTCCCACTTGCACTAGAGTCAATAATCTAGATTACAGTAATGATTCTAACACCCATGGAGTCTTGGTGCTGATCATGTTTTGCTCGTGGAAGAGGCTTAGTCAGCGGGTGCGCAATATTCAGATCCGTATGTATCTTCAAATCTCTATGTCTCCCACCTCGACTTGGTCCGGATGGAATTAGGCGTCTCTTAATGTGCTTGGTCCTCTTGTGAAATCTGGATTCCTTTGCCAAGGCAATTGCACGATATTGTCTGAGAAGATCTTCATTGGTCGATGCACTAGGTATGACACCTAGATGAAATGAACTCTTTCATCCAGACTCCTTCATTTGCTGCCGAAGCAGCTATGTACTCCGCCGCATGTAGATCCATACGGCGCTTTGTTTAGAACTGCACCAAGCAGCAGCTCCACCGTTCAATATAAACACGTATCCGGTTTGCGATTAGAATCGTCCGGATTAGTGTAACTTACATCGGCGTAACCATTTACGACCAGCTCTTTGTCACCTCCATAAGCGAGAAACATATCCTTAGTCCTTTTCGGTATTTCAGGATATTCTTGACCGCTGTCGATGATCCACTCTGGATTACTTTGGTACCTCCCTGCCAAACTTATCGCTAAGCATCGTCAGTGCGGTACTGACATTGCATACATGACATAGCCTATGGCTGAAGCATAGGAACATCTTTCATTTTCTCTCTATCTTACTGCTGTGGTGGGGCATTGAGTCGACTCAACTTCACACCTTATGTCTGAGGCAAGAACCCTTTCTTTGCCTGATCCTTTTGAACTTTTCAAAACTTTATCAAGGTATGTGCTTTGTGAAAGTCAATTAAGCGTCTTGATCTATCTCTATAGATCTTGATGCCCAATATAAGCAGCTTCACGAGGTCTTTCATTGAAATACTTTTATTCAAGTATCCTTTTATGCTATCCGAAATTCTATATCATTTCCAATTAATAATATGTCATCTACATATAATATCTGAAATGCTCTGAGCTCCACTCACTTTCTTGTAAATCGGGCTTCTCCAAAAGTGCATATAAAACCATATCTTTGATCACAATATCAAAGCGTTTATTCTAACTCGAGAGGCTTGCACCAGTCCATAAATGGATCATTTGGAGCTTGCACACTTTATTAGCACCTTTTGGATCGACAAAACCTTCGGTTGCATCATATACAACTCTTCTTCGAGAAATCCATTCAGGAATGCAGTTTTGACATCCATTTGCCATATTTCATAATCATAAAATCGGCAATTGCTAACATGATTCAGACAGACTTAAGCATCGCTACGGGTGAGAAAGTCTCATTGTAGTCAACCCCTTGAAGTTGTCAAAAACCGTTTGCAACAAGTCGAGCTTTGTAGACAGTTACATTACCATCAGCGTTAGTCTTCTTCTTGAAGATCCATTTATTCTCGATGGCTTGCCGATCATCGGGCAAGTCAACCAAAGTCCATACTTTGTTCTCATACATGGATCCCATCTCAGA
This sequence comes from Aegilops longissima, assembly GCA_021605205.1. Classification (NCBI taxonomy): domain Eukaryota; kingdom Viridiplantae; phylum Streptophyta; class Magnoliopsida; order Poales; family Poaceae; genus Aegilops; species Aegilops longissima. Next base: position 4,184 of record JAHIAM010001775.1, read on the forward strand.
TTTCATGGCCTCGAGCCATTGCGGAATCTGGGCTCATCATCGCTTCCTCATAGTTCGTAGGTTCGCCATGGTCAAGTAACATGACTTCGTAATAGGATTACCATACCACTCTGGTGCGGATCTCACTCTGGTTGACCTACGAGGTTCGGTAGTAACTTGATCTGAAGTTTCATGATCATTATCACTAGCTTCCTCACTGATTGGTGTAGTCGTCACAGGAACCGGTTCTTGTGATGAACTACTTTCCAATAAGGGAGTAGGTACAGTTACCTCATCAAGTTCTACTTTCCTCCCACTCACTTCTTTCGAGAGAAACTCCTTCTCTAGAAAGGATCCGAATTAACAACAAAATCTTGCCCTCGGATCTGTGATAGAAGGTGTACCCAATAGTCCTTTTTTGGGTATCCTATGAAGACACATTTCTCTAATTTGGGTTTGAGCTTATCTGGTTGAAGTTTCTTCACATAAGCATCGCAGCCCCAAACTTTAAGAAAGCGACAACTTTGGTTTCTTGCCAAACCACAGTTCATAAGGCATCATCTCAGCAGTTTTGATGGTGCCCTATTTAGCGTGAATCGGCCGTCTCTAAAGCATAACCCCAAAAGCGATAGCGGTAAATTAGTAAGAGACATCATAGATCGCACCATATCTAGTAAAATCACGATTCTGACGTTCGGACACACCATTTCGTTGTGGTGTTCTGGTGGCGTGAGTTCGAAACTATTCGCATTGCTTCAAATATAAACCAAACTCGTAACTCAAATATTCTCCTCCACGATCGGATCGTAGAAATTTTATTTTCTTGTTACGATGATTTTCCACTTCACTCTGAAATTCTTTGAACTTTTCAAATGTTTCAGACTTGTGTTTCATCAAGTAGATATACCCATATCTTCTAAAATCATCTGTGAAGGTGAGAGAATAATGATACCTGCCACGAGCCTCAATATTCATTGGACCACATACATCAGCATGTATGATTTCCAACAAATCAGTTACTCGCTCCATAGTTAGGAGAACGGCGTTTTAGTCATCTTACCCATGAGGCACAGTTACATAAGTACCAAGTGATTCATAATCAAGTGATTCGAAGTCCATCGTATGGAGTTTCTTCATCGCTTTACACCAATATGACCCAAGCGGCGGTGCCACAAATAAGTTGCACTATCATTATCAACTCTGCATCTTTTGGCTTCAACATTATGAATATGTGTATCACTACTATCGAGATTTAATAAAAATAGACCACTCTTCAAGGGTGCATGACCATAAAAGATATTACTCATATAAATAGAACAACCATTATTCTCTGATTTAAATGAATAACCATCTCGCATTAAACAAGATCCAGATATAATGTTCATGCTCAACGCTGGCACCAAATAACAATTATTCAGGTCTAAAACTAATCCCGAGGGTAGATGTAGAGGTAGCGTGCCGACCGCGATCACATCGACTTTGGAACCATTTCCCACTCGCATCGTCGACTCGTCCTTAGCCTATCTTCACTTAATCCGTAGTCCCTGTTTCGAGTTGCAAATATTAGCAACAGAACCAGTATAAAATACCCAGGTGCTACTGCGAGCATTAGTAAGGTACACATCAATAACATGTATATCACATATACCTTTGTTCACCTTGCCATCCTTCTTATCCGCCAAATACTTGGGGCAGTTTTGCTTCGGTGTCGATCGCTTGCGGTAGAAGCACTCGATCTCGGGCTTAGGTCAGACTTGGGTTTCTTCTCTTGAGCAGCAACTTGCTTGCTATTTTTCTTGAAGTTCCCCTTCTTCTTCCCTTTACCCTTTTTCTTGAAACTGGTGGTCTTATTAACCATCAACACTTGATGCTCCTTCTTGATTTCTACCTCCAGCCTTTAGCATTGCGAAGAGCTCGGGAATAGTCTTATCCATCCCTTGCATATTATAGTTCATCACGAAGCTCTTGTAGCTTGGTGGCGATGATTGAAGAATTACATCAATGACACTATCATCGGAAGATTAACTCCCGGTTGAATCAAGTGATTATTATACCCGGACATTTTGAGTATATGTTCGGTGTGAACTATTCTCCTCCATCTTACATCTATAGAACTTATTGGAACTTCATATCTCTCAATCCGGGCATTTGCTTGAAATATTAACTTCAACTCTGGAACATCTCATATGCTCCATGGCGTTAAAAGCGTCGTTGAAGACCGGTTCTAAGCCGTAAAGCATAGCTGCTTGAACTATTGAGTAGTCATCAGCTTTGCTCTGCGGACGTTCTTAACATCGTCGGTTGCATCTGCGGCGAGGCACTGGCATCCAGCGGTGCTTCGAGGATGTAATTCTTACATGCGATAATGAGGATAATCCTCAAATTCGGACCCGATCCATGTAATTACTCTTGTCGATTGTCAAAACCGGCGGATCTCGGGTAAGGGGTCCCGAGCGTGCGTCTATGCGGATGGTAACAGGAGACAAGGGACACGATGTTTTTACCCAGAGTTTGGGCCCTCTCGATGGAGGTAAAACCCTACTCTGCTTGATTAATATTGATGATATGGGTAGTACAAGAGTGGATCTACCATGAGATCGGAGAGGCTAAACCCTAGAAGCTAGCCTATGGTATGATTGGTGTTAGTCCTCGGACTAAAACCCTCCGGTTTATATAGACACGGATAGGGTTAGGGTTACAGTCGATTACAGCGGTAGGATATCTACATATCCGTATCATGAAAACTTGCCTTCCACGCCAAGAAAGTCCCATCCGGACACGGGGCGGAGTCTTCAATCTTGTGTCTTCATAGTCGAGGAGTCCGGATAGCGGTGATAGTTGACTATCCGGACACCCCTAATCGAGGACTCCTCGGTAGCCCCTGAACCGAGGCTTCAATGGCCAGTCCGGCGCGCATATTGTCTTGGCATTGCAAGGCGGGTTTCTCCTGAATACTTCATAGAAGATTTTGAACACAAGGATTGTGTCGGCTACGCAAAACAAGTTCCACATACCACAGTAGAGAGAATAACCTTTGCTTGAGATCTGCTTTGGCGTATTCAGCGTGACATCACACCACGGCCGAGGCCTTTATCTGAATCGTTTTTCTTTGTTCCACCTTAGTGCGTTTAGCGGCGGTTTCCTTAGCACGTCTTATCGGGCGGAATCGTGCCCCCTTATTCAGGATTCTCATCAATACGGACGTGGGTAACCCGGCCGCGCCATTGATCTGGCGCTTGGGAGATAAGCGAGTTTTACCCGGCTGGCGGGGGCGCATAGTTTCGTCCGTCCATATAAGGGATAAGGATCCACCTTTTCACCTCGCCTTCTTCCTCCTTTTCTCATCCATTTTCGTGCACTCGAGCTCCGGCGCCCAAGTCCGCACACCCTACCTCAACCTTCTCCAACTATGTCGGGAGGCGGGAGGCAAGTGGATGACCTCCTCCATCACGGAGGGCACATCAAAAAAGCTGCGGAAGCGGATACTTGTCCGATGACATCAGCGCCTCGGCTCCCCAATAAAGGGCAGCTCATCCCACCCCAGGCCCACGAGAGGTGGTGTTCCTCCCCACTTCCTCCATGGACTAGGGTTTCCACTTCACCCATTTGTCCAGGGGCTCATGTTCTCTCGGCCTAGATTTCCATGATCTGGCCCGAATTTCATCCTCAACATCTCGGCGTTTATCGTGTGTATGAAACCTTCCTCTGCATCCAGCCCCCTTGACTTATGGTTGAAGACCTTCAATGTCAAGCCGAAGGTAGTGGCGGCCGCCAGGCGGAGTCTTGGAGGTGCCATCTTGAAGCGAGGATGGCCAATGTCCTATGGCTCGAGGCTCCTTTGTGGAACTATAAAGGGGTGGCAATCGGGGTGGTTCTACATCACCGAGCAGCGTGACTCTCAATGGCGGCCCCAATTCGATCTGGCTTCCCCACGGCTCACATCATGGAAAGAGGCGGGCTGGCGTGGGGTGATTGGGAAGAGCTATCCGGACTCCAAACATGTATACGAAACCTGGTGGGCAAGAATCTCAAGCTTGTCAGCGTAATCCGGTGATGCTCATCCGCGGATTCTCCCATGCCAACAACAGGCCTTCAATTTGTGGGAGTTTGATCGGCACAGACACGAACCTTGAGCGGCTCTTGACACTCGTATGAAGATGCGGAAGGTCTTGTTCAAAGGCGCCAGCTCCGCATCCGCTACCGAAGATCGCGGATTAAGCTCATAGCGTCAAGCCAGCGAGATAAGTTATTTATCCTTTATGGGACTCTTTTTCATAGTTTGACTCTATCACGGGATCTAAAACCCTAACCTTTCACGGGAGGTGGTGAAAGGCGTCCGGACAGATTATTTGTCCGGCCCCATTACCGAAGACCAGTGGGGCCCGATTAGCGGGGCTCTGGCTCCGGCACCTCACGTGGTGCGGAGAAGAAAAACCAGAAAGAAGGCCACGGGAACTCGAAGGAGCTCCGGCGCCGAGTCTTTGTCGGGCTCATCATCAAAGCGAATCGGCGGAATCCTCCCACGAGGGCGGGGAGGAGGAAAAAGCCTCTCCCAGTGAAGAGAGAAAAGGAAAGCCGCCCGGCTGGGAGGAGGAGGAGAATCAGAAAGGAAGGACCCTTCCTCCGGACTTCTCCACCAGCGCCGACAACGGCGAGGAGGTGGCCATATAGCATACGATGCGGCTATATCTCCCGTGTGAAGCACGACTTAGAGCATAACCGCATTGAAAGCAATGTCATAAGTGAGGTAATCTTCACACAACCCATGTAATACATAAGGAAAGAGATACATAGTTGGCTTACGATCGCCACTTCACACAATACATAAATAAACATCCATCATTGAGATTACACTCAAGGTCCGACTACGGAACCAAAATAAAGAAGATACCCCAAATGCTACAGATCCCGATCGTCCCAAGCTGAGCTCCACTCTGATCATCGAGGAAAAGACACATAATAACGACCACGTTCCTCGTCGAACTCCCACTTGAGCTCGGTTCGTCACTGCTGCAGCATCGTCGGCACTGCAACTGTTTTGGTAGAATCATGAGTCACGGGGACTCAACAATCTCACACCAGCGAGATCAAGACTATTTAAGCTTATAGGAAGGACAGAGTTGTGAGGTGGAGCTGCAGCAGCGACTAGCATATATGGTGGCTACATTACGCAAAAGAGGCGAGAAGAGAAGCAAAACGCGATCGTGAAGCTAGTAGCGATCAAGTGATCTGAACTACTTCGTCAAACATAACTCCAACACCGTGTTCACTTCCGGACTCCGCGAGAAGAGACCATCAGAGTTACACCTTGATTGATGTGTATTTTAATTGAGGTCAACCGGGTTTTCTACAACGGACATTAACAAATTCCCATCGCCTCATAACGCAGACACGGCTTTGAAAGATAATACCTGCGGTGTCCCAACAGCCCATTATAAGCTCTCACGGTCAGCGAAGGATATTCCTTCTACGGGAAGACCCGATCAATCTCGGAATCCCGGACTACAAGACATTTCGATGACAATAAAACAAGACCAGCAAAGCCACCCGATTGTGCCGACAAATCCCGATAGGAGCTGCACATATCTCGTTCTCGAGGCACACCGGATGAGCAATCGTCACTGACAAAAGATGCCCCAAGTTGCCTCGAGGTGGCACAAGTGGCTCTAGTTTGGACCAGCACTCGAAGGAGCATTGGCCGGGGGTTAAATAAAGATGACCCTCGGGCTCGCGAAAACCGGGGAAAAAAGGCTTGGGTGGCAAATGGTAAAACCAAAGTTGGGCCTTCTTTGGAGAGTCTTATTCAAAGCGAACTGTCAAGGGGTCCCATAAATCACCCAACCGTGTAAGAGAGCGAAATCAAGGAACATAACACGGTATGGCGGAAACTAGGGTGGCAAGAGTGGAACAAAACACCGGGCATAAGGCGAGCCTTCCACCCTTTACCAAGTATATAGATGCATTAATTATAGCAGATATATTGTGATATCCCAACAAGTAAACATGTTCCAACAAGGAACAACATCTCCATGTTCAACAAGGAACAAACTTCATCTTCACTGCAACTAGCAGCGCTATAAGAGGGCTGAGCAAAGCGGTAACATAGCCAATCAGCGGTTTGCTAGGAAAGGATGGTTAGGGGCTGACATGGCAATATGGGTGGCATGATAAGCAAGTGATAGGCATCGTAGCATAGGCATAGCAAAAGCGAGCATCTAGCATAGCAAAGATAGAAGTGATTTCGAGGTATGGTCATCTTGCGCAAAGTTCTCGAGTTGTCGAAAGCTTGATCCTCGTAAGCGTTCTCAACAGGTTCCTCGTTCACGTACTCGTCTCCGCTCTACCCAAAGCAAGAACACAAACAAAGGAACCACAATAAATCACGGTGCAATGCACAAGCAACATGATGCAAAACATGGCATGATATGCGAGATGTGATATGCAATGCGTATCTGGCGCTCCGGAAGGAAAATGATGAACCAGGCATCAACTTGGCAAACCAAGTATGCCGCTGGAAAGATGAGATGATTTGGTTGAAATCGATATAAAGATCACGGAATCGGATGCACGGTTTGCAAATGACAAGCAAAACAAGAATGGCACAAATCTGCCATTAACGGCATGATGCCACATAGCAAGCAACAAGAAATTAAGCTACTGCACCCAAGCGTACCAACAAAGTATATGGCAGTGATCTACTCAAGATGCTTGACAAAAGATGAACACTGAGCTACGGCTAAATCACATCATAACAGGTCCAAACAAGCATGGCAAAAGTGCAAAAAATATATCGAGGCTAGGGCATGGCATAAATAGCATCGGTAGCAATGTTGAGCAAGCAAACAACATGCTACAGAACTTATAATAGCAAAACAAGGCATGGCATGAATCTACTCAAAGCATAGAACAAAAGTCCCTTCTGACCATAAGCCAAAAGGATCAGAAAATATAGTAACACCCATGTCAATATAGCAAGTTTCGTTAACAGATTCAGCAACAGGGCATGACAAAAACAGATAACAAGTAGGCATGTTTAAGAGCTCAAAGCACTCACTACAGAGCCTTTCATGATAAACTAAGCATACATACATCAAGAAGACATGGCATAGAAGACATACATGGCAAGAACAACATCATAGCATACGGATCAACTACAACAACCTTGGCAAAATTGAATAACATGTAAACAATCTGCCAGGAAACATTTTATAGCAAAAGTAGAGCTCGATTGACTCAAGCTATGGCACTCCATAATTGCAAACAAAGGCATGGATGGATAGAGCATAACCATATGTTCAAAACATCCTTACTGAAGTATCTCAAAATATGCATGGATCTCTCGGTAGCATCAAGTTAACATGGCATCAAAATATCGACAAAAGCAGGGCTGAAATCAGCAACATCAAGACACCTAGTTTGCATGCTTGTGCTAGTCACCACATAGATCACAAAAATACATGGCATACACCCTGGAAAGATGGCATGGCATATTACAAAACACATGTAGGACTCAAATTCATAGGGTGCACACATCAATCATGGCAAAAATGACAAAAGTGCATGTTACATTAAGAAAGCGAAACTAACATCACATAGCCCTCTTCCAACAGCATTTCGGGCATCAAGATGAGCTCAAATGAAAATGATGCAATGAGATGAAATGATCTACTCTTCGAGAAGAACATTTTGACATATTACACGCTGAAAGCAGACTACGGATGCAGAGTTATGATCGTTGAAAATGCAACAAATTAATCATCGAAATAAAACTTAGGCGAAATTTTGGGGAAGAAGTCAACCCCGCCGGATCGATCGAGATCCGGCGGGACGGCGAGGGCAATGGCCTTGCTCGCCGGGGCTCGGCCAGGGCGAGGGAGAGGAAAGGCCGGGGCAGTGGCATGAGGAGGCAAAGGTGGCCCGTGGCGGCGGCTTGGCCTGGTGGCCGGAGTCAGGGCAGCCGGCGGAGGGCAGCCAGGCCAGTGAGGCCAGCCAGCGCCAGCAAGCCAGCCCAGCGGCAGCAGCCAGGCCTTCAGGGCAGGCAGCCAGAGCATGGCATGCCAGTGGCCGGGAGGGAAGTCTGGGAGGGCCCATGGTGGAAGCCAGCGGGCGGGCGAAAGCAAGTGTGTGGCGACACGTGTGGTGACCCGATTGGCGAGCGTGTGGATTCGTCCGGCCGGGCGGACGTGTCGGCTTGAGGTAAGGGAAGGCTAGGGTTTGTCGGATTTGGAATGGGGGGTGTATATATAGGCATAGAGGAGCTAGGAGAGTCCAAATGAGGTGTAGTTTTCGCCCACGATCGTGATCGAGCGACGGAGAGCATGGAAGTGACTTAGATGGGTTATTGGACTATTTTGGAGGGTGTTGGGCTGCAACTTAAAAGAGGCCTTTGCGAGAGTCACGGTTAACCGTTGGAGTACCAAGCGAGCTCAAATGACCGAAACTTGACGGTGGTCTACGGTGGTATACCAAGGCCACTTGACAAACCTCGGTCCATTCGAGAAGTTTAGTACCGCTCACGGAAAAGCGTAAAAGGGCGCCGGGGGACATAAGTGCGGATTGCAAAAGCGGACAACGGGAAAAATGCTCGGAATCATGAGGCGAACACGTATGCTGAGATGCACATGATGACATGATATGAAAATGCATGACATGGACAAAATGCAAAAAGAAGAAAAACCCAACCACGGAGGAATATCATATCACAATGCGAAAATGGCAAGAGTTGGAGTTACAAATATGGAAAGTTACATCCGGGTGTTACAACACTCCACCACTACAAGAGGATCTCGTCCGAGATCTAGGACTGAAAGAACTCGGATATTCGGAGCGGAGGTGATCCTCGCGCTCCCGGTGGCTTCTCGGTCGGAATGGTGTGACCACTTCACTTTCAGGAATTTGATTGACTTGTTGCGAGTCTTGCGCTCGGTTTCTTCAAGAATAACAGCAGGGTGCTCATGATAAGAGATCTTCTTGAAGGTCAATTTCTTGAAGTTGATAGTGCGTTCGAGTCTTGAAGCACTTGCGAAGCTGTGACACGTGAAACACATCGTGCGTTCGCGAAGTTGGATGGAAGCTCAAGTTGATAGGCGAGATCGCCTCTTTTGCCAATGATCTTGAAAGGACCCACGTATCTAGGGCAAGCTTCCCTTTGATACGAGCGGCGAGTGCCTTTCATTGGAGAGGCGGAGGTAGACATGGTCTCCGATTTCAAAAGCCACATCACGGTGCTTATCATCATAATAGCTCTTCTAAGCGCGATTCGCGGCTTTGAATTCTCACGAATGACTTTGCACATTTCTTACATACGTGATCAAGTCGTTGCCAAGAAGTTGGCGTTCACATCTCGGACCAATTGAGAGATCGGCACTTTACGCCATAGAAATTTTGAATGGGGCCTTGCCGAACTAAACAGAAGCTGTTGTTGTAGGAGAACTTCGGCATATGGAAGACAATCTTCCACTTCATACGAAGGAAATGACACAAGCCACGAGCATATCTTCAAGGTTTGATTGACTCGCTCGACTTGGCCACTTGTTTGAGGATGGAAAGCTGTCTTTGAAAGCGAATGTTGGTGCCCATGGCCTTACGAAAAGAATCCCAAAACTTGGAGGTAAAGATGCTGCCACGGTCAGAAGAGATCACTTGTGGAATGCCGTGCAAGAGACAATCTGGATGTGTATAGCTCGCCAAGCGAGCTGTTGTGATAGATTCTTTGATAGGAAGAAAATGAGCCACTTTAGTAAGCTTGTCAATGACAACGAAGATAGCATCATTTCCACGCTTGGACTTTGGAAATCCAGATCCGAAGTCCATTTCGATATGATCAAACTTCCATTACGGAATAGCAAGAGGTTGGAGGAGACCAGCTGGTCGTTGGTGTTCTGCTTTCACTCTTCTGCGGACATCACACTCATTCACGAATTGAGCAATTTCTCGCTTCATTCGAGTCCACCAATATATTGCTTGAGGTCATGGTACATCTTCGTACTTCGGGATGAATGGATAGAAGCGAATGTGTGCCTCGTTCATAATGACTTTCGTAGATCACCCTTTGGAACCACAATCCGGTCCTCGAAGAAAAGTATCTTTGTCATCAATGTGGAAGCACTTGTACTTGGAAATGCCCTTGTCGATACCACGTTTCACCTTTTCACCATGGTATCCAGGAGTTGAGCCTCACGAATCTGATCTTCCAAAGTAGGAGAGACTATGAGGTTGGCAAGAAAGCCTTGAGGACAACTTGAAGATTCAGCTTGCGGAAGCTTCACGAGAGATCCGGTTGGAAGGGCTTGAGGATTAAGCATTGCGATAAGCCTTCTGCTCAAAGCATCTGCAATGACATTGGCCTTGCGGAGTATATTCAATACTTGGGTTGTACTCTTGAATCATTTCGACCCATCGAGTGCACTTTGAGGTTGAGGTTGGGTTGAGTGAAGATATACTTGAGACTCTTGTGATCGGTGAATATGTCCACTTTCCTTCCCAACAAGAGATGTCTCCATGTTATCAATGCATGGACAAGCTGCCGCCAACTCAAGATCGTGAGTGGGGTAGTTCTTTTCGTTGAGCTTCAAGTGGCGAGAGGTATAAGCCACAACTCTCTTCTCTTGCATTAACACAGCACGAGACCTTGAAGAAGCATCACGAAAACTTGAATGGCTTGGATTCATCGGGAGGAGTCAAGGCGGGAGCTGTGACGAGTTTCTCTTTGAGAGTATTGAAAGCAACGTCACACTCGGGAGACCGGACATACTTCACATGCTTACGGAGGAGGTTGGAAAGAGGCTTTGCAATCTTGGAGAAGTTCTCAACGAATCTTGACAATAGCTTGCAAGACCAAGAAAAGCTGCGAAGCTGCTTGACATTCGAGGAGGTTCCCAATTCACAATTGCGGACACCTTCTCGGGATTAACAGCGATGCCCTTGGCGGAGATGATATGACCAAGATAAAGCACTTCATCAAGCCAAAATTCACATTTGGAAAACTTAGCATAAATTGATACTCTCGAGCTTGTCTAGCACCAATCGCAAATGTTTGGCATGATCCTTCTTATTCTTGGAAGACCAAAATATCATCAAGATAGACCAAAATGAATTCATTGGTGTAGGGGTTGAAGATGAAGTTCATCATCAGAGAGAATGTTGGAGGAGCATTGACAAGGCGAAAGACATGACGGTATATTCATAAGAACCAAAGCTTGTTACGAATCTGTCTTGGGAATATCTTGTTCACGAATCACGAATCGATGATAACCCATCTGAAGGTCAAGCTTGGAGAACACTTTAGCACCTTTGAGTTGCTCGAAAAGCTCATTGATGTTGGGAAGTGGATACTTGTTCTTGATTGTCTTCTTATTCAATGGATGGTGTCGGCCTTAAAGTCGGTCCGTGCCATCCTTCTTACGGACAAAAGAACACCACAACCCCAAGGAGATGAACTTCGATGCGATCAAACCAGGCGCTCTTGTTCATCGAGCTGCTTCTTCAATTCCTTCAGCTCATCAGGTCCAAGCTTGTATGGGCGCTTGCAAGCGGGTTCGATGCGGGCTCAAGATCGATACGAATTCAAGCTGGCGATGAGGAGGCATGCCGGAAGCTCTTACGGAAAGACATCTTGGTACTCACAAGCATTTGGAATCGAGAGATAGCATCAATTAGCCCTTCTCATTGAGAGAAAACAACCGAATGGTTTCATCACGGCGGCATAGATGATCACATCATTAGAAGAGTGAGTCAATTGAATTTCCACAGCAGCACAATCAAGCTGAGCTTTGTCTTTGAAAGCCGATCCATCCGAGAATAAGATCAATATCCAAGTCACCAAGAACAATTGGTTTAGCGAAATCTATAATCGCCCATCTTGATACGACAATGGAACCAAAACTCGAGAAGTCATTTGCTTACCGGGGACACAATCTTCAGAGAATAGGAATCTTTTCCGTCACAAACTCATGCTTGGCAACAAAAGGTCTGAAATGAAAAAAGCGATGCACGGTATCAAATAAGACTTTTGCGGGAATATCATTAGCGGAAGATTACCCATTATCACATCGGAAGATTCCTCTGCTTGAGCTGCATTCATCATATTCACCTTTGCAGACTTGGGATTATGCTTGACCCTTTGCATTGCTTGAAGATTTCACGGAGGAGGAGGCGGAAGGCGCCTTTGGTTGAAGCACTTGTTAGCATAGTGACCTTCTGCTGACACTTGTTGCAAGTCACCTCGAGAGGCGGACGGTGATAAGGAGCATTTGACCTTGGAGCTTGAGAATTAGACTTGTTACGATAGCTTTGGGTTGGGTGGGTGGGAAGATCCACGACCACTGAGTTCTTCTGCTGATAAAGGTGGCGGAGACGGAGGAGGAGGAAGGTAGAACTTCTGCTTAGCTGCCACTTGAGAGGAAGAAGAAGACTGAACTGCATCCTGATTCTCTTCTTAGAAGCCTCACATTTGAGCTGGGCAGCTTCTTGCTTCATTGCCATGTTGTAGAATTCATCATACTTTTACGGCTCAAAAAGCACGAGAGCTAATTGCAGATCTTCTCTGAGACCACCTCTGAATTGATAGATCATACTCTTTTCATCGGGGGCGTCTTGCTTAGCAAAGCGGCGAGTTTACGGAGGCTGGATATTGTATTGATACAGGACATGTTGCCTTGCTTGAGATTGCGGAACTCCTCACGCTTGCTCTCAACAACACTTTTGAATGTGGTGAGCTCTGAAATCTCGGCGGAACTCATCGAGTAATGACACGACCTCCTCTGGAATCTTTGTATTCTTGGTACCACTCGGCAGCTTGGTCCTTGAGTTGAAGCGATGCAAACTTGACAAAGTCCTCGGTCGACATTGCTACATTCAAAATGTTTGAGATGTCCACAAGCCAATCGTCGGCGTCTGTGGCCTCGACACGAAGCTGAAAGACTTGGCTGATTAGCGAGGCGGTGAGAGTAGCAAAGTGCGGCTGGTTGTTGCCTTGACCTTGATTTCCTTGATTGCCTTGCCCTTGATGCGCTCTTGCAAGAGTTGCAAAATCATCGAGCATTGGCATTGGTGGCTGCCATGATAGCTTGCCATGCCTCCGGGCGGAGGTGGAGGTGGAGGTTCGGTGACTCCCATCATTTCGTTCCGGATTACGGCGTTGGCGGAGCCATCTGAAGAGGTGACATCCGTTAGCACTTGATGAGCAGATAGACAAGTTGAATCAGCGGATAGAAATTGCAACATATAGTCTTCACAATAAACATTGAACAAGGATGAGCGAATGAATTCCAAAGTTAACATCACCGTCCATTAAGGTGAAAGCCACTTGATTAAAGGTTGATGAAAAAATTAACAAAAATGCGATTGGAACAAATAAGTGGTAAGGATTACCCAATCACGAACCAAATATCTGCGGGAAGAAATGCTAAGAGCTACTTGAATCCCACCTATAAACTCCCAAAACTTTTTGGTTATGCAATGCGGTGTTGGGGATACGGGGACACAAAATATATCACCCAAACTAACAATACCTAGATCCAGTTGTATCCATCCGTCAACACATAACCAAGAAACCTTGAAATCGTGTACCTCGACCTTGAAAAGCATCCGTTATCTGAGTCATGGCAATACTCGAGCTCACCCGATCTTTGGGTTATCGGGTTATCTCACCAACAAGCTGCACAAAAGAGATTTCGATGTCGGCAAATCTCGGTATTCGAAGCTGCAGCGATAAAATTGTGGCGACAACACCTCGGAGCTCAACTCCCGGGACACTGCCACAACCCCTAAATGTCGGGAGGCACCAAGAACAATGTTCTCGTCACAAAACCATCGAGCGATTCCAAGATACCAGCGTGATCCTAAATTTTTTTTAGTGAAATTTGAGGAGAGGAGAGTCAAAACTTCTCGTCGGGAGACCTCACGAGGCGATGAAGGGGCTGGGGAGTAAAAGAATCCTACTCTCCGATATATATAATCCTAAGACTCAAAACATTTTCCGTTCTAGACTCAACAAGCATGACAAACAATCAAGTAGGGGCTCCTAAGTCGGGAAGGCTCGATTACCAACATGCGCCCTCGATGCGGCTATATCTCCCCGTGTCGAAGCACGACTTAGAGCATAACCGCATTGAAAGCAATGTCATAAGTGAGGTAATCTTCACACAACCCATGTAATACATAAGGAAAGAGATACATAGTTGGCTTACGATTGCCACTTCACACAATACATAAATAAACATCCATCATTCAGATTACACTCAAGGTCCGACTACGGAACCAAAATAAAGAAGATACCCCAAATGCTACAGATCCCGATCGTCCCAAGCTGAGGCTCCACTCTGATCATCAGGAAAAGACACATAATAACGACCACGTTCCTCGTCGAACTCCACTTGAGCTCGGTTCGTCACACTGCCTTGGCATCGTCGGCACACTGCAACTGTTTTGGTAGAATCTGTGAGTCACGGGGACTCAGCAATCTCACCAGCGAGATCAAGACTATTTAAGCTTATAGGAAGGACGAGTTGTGAGGTGGAGCTGCAGCAGCGACTAGCATATATGGTGGCTACATTACATAAAAGAGGCGAGAAGAGAAGCAAAGCGCGGTCGTGAAGCTAGTAGCGATCAAGAAGTGATCTGAACTACTTCGTCAAACATAACTCCAACACCGTGTTCACTTCCGGACTCCGCGAGAAGAGACCATCCGGTTACACAGCACCTTGATTGATGTGTATTTTAATTGAGGTCAACCGGGTTTTCTACAACGGACATTAACAAATTCCCATCGCCTCATAACAGCGGAGCACGGCTTTGAAAGATAATACCTGCGGGGTGTCCCAACAACCCATTATAAGCTCTCACGGTCAGCGAAGGATATTCCTTCTCTGGGAAGACCGATCAATCTCGGAATCCCGGACTACAAGACATTTCGACAGCAATAAAACAAGACCAGCAAAGCCACCCGATTGTGCCGACAAATCCCGATAGGAGCTGCACATATCTCGTTCTCGGGGCACACCGGATGAGCGATCGTCACGGCAGCGAAGATGCCCCAAGTTGCCTCGAGGTGGCACCGCAAGTGGCTCTAGTTTGGACCAGCACTCGAAGGAGCATTGGCGGGGGGTTAAATAAAGATGACCCTCGGGCTCGCGAAAACCGGGGAAAAAGGCTTAGGTGGCAAATGGTAAAACCAAAGTTGGGCCTTCTTTGGAGAGTCTTATTCAAAGCGAACTGTCAAGGGGTCCCATAAATCACCCAACCGTGTAAGGAGCGAAATCAAGGAACATAACACGGTATGGCGGAAACTAGGGTGGCAAGAGTGGAACAAAACACGGGCATAAGGCGAGCCTTCCACCCTTTACCAAGTATATAGATGCATTAATTATAGCAGATATATTGTGATATCCCCAACAAGTAAACATGTTCCAAAAAGGAACAACATCTCCATGTTCAACAAGGAACAAACTTCATCTTCACACGCAACTAGCGCTATAAGAGAGCTGAGCAAAGCGGTAACATAGCCAATCAGCGGTTTGCTAGGAAAGGATGGTTAGGGGCTGACATGGCAATATGGGTGGCATGATAAGCAAGTGATAGGCATCGTAGCATAGGCATAGCAAAAGGCGAGCATCTAGCATAGCAAAGATAGAAGTGATTTGAGGTATGGTCATCTTGCACGCAAAGTTCTCGAGTTGTCGAAAGCTTGATCCTCGTAAGCGTTCTCAACAGGTTCCTCGTTCACGTACTCGTCTCCGGCTCTACCCAAAGCAAGAACACAAACAAAGGAACCACAATAAATCACGGTGCAATGCACAAGCAACATGATGCAATATATGGCATGATATGCGAGATGTGATATGCAATGCGTATCTCGCGCTCGGAAGGAAAATGATGAACCAGGCATCAACTTGGCAAACCAAGTATGCCGCTGGAAAGATGAGATGATTTGGTTGAAATCGATATAAAGATCACGGAATCGGATGCACGGTTTGCAAATGACAAGCAAAACAAGAATGGCACAAATCTGCCATTAACAGCATGATACCACATAGCAAGCAACAAGAAATTAAGCTACTGCACCCAAAGCGTACCAACAAAGTATATGGCAGTGATCTACTCAAGATGCTTGACAAAAGATGAACACTGAGCTACGGCTAAATCACAACATAACAGGTCCAAACAAGCATGGCAAAAGTGCAAAAATATATCGAGGCGGGGCATGGCATAAACAACATCGGTAGCAATGTTGAGCAAGCAAACAACATGCTACAGGAACTTATAATAGCAAAACAAGGCATGGCATGAATCTACTCAAAGCATAGAACAAAAGTCCTTACTGACCATAAGCCAAAAGGATCGAGAAAATATAGTAACACCCATGTCAATATAGCAAGTTTAGATTATGATTCAGCAACAGGGCATGGCAAAACAGATAACAAGTAGGCATGTTTAAGAGCTCAAAGCACTCACTACAGAGACTTTCATGATAAACTAAGCATACATACATCAAGAAGACATGGCATAGAAGACATACATGGCAAGAACAACATCATAGCATACAGCGATCAACTACAACAACCTTGGCAAAATTGAATAACATGTAAACAATCTGCGAGGAAACATTTTATAGCAAAAGTAGAGCTCGATTGACTCAAGCTATGGCACTCCATAATTGCAAACAAAGGCATGGATGGATAGAGCATAACCATATGTTCAAAACATCCTTCTGAAGTATCTCAAAATATGCATGGAT
The DNA here is from genome assembly GCA_021605205.1 of Aegilops longissima. Taxonomy (NCBI): domain Eukaryota; kingdom Viridiplantae; phylum Streptophyta; class Magnoliopsida; order Poales; family Poaceae; genus Aegilops; species Aegilops longissima. The sequence goes on from JAHIAM010001775.1 coordinate 20,898, forward strand.
CTCTCGGTAGCATCAAGTTAACATGGCATGAAAATATCGACAAAGCAGGGCTGAAATCAGCAACATCATGACACCTAGTTTGCATGCTTGTGCTAGTCACCACATAGATCACAAAAATACATGGCATACACCCTGGAAATATGGCATGGCATATTACAAAACACATGTAGGACTCAAGTTCATAGGGTGCACACATCAATCATGGCAAAAATGACAAAAGTGCATGTTACATTAAGAAGCGAAACTAACATCACATAGCCCTCTTCAACAGCATTTCGGGCATCAAGATGAGCTCAAATGAAAATGATGCAATGAGATGAAATGATCTACTCTTCGAGGCGAACATTTTGACATATTACGCATGCAAAGCAGACTACGGATGCACGAGTTATGATCGTTGAAAATGCCATAAATTAATCACGAAATAAAACTTAGACAAAATTTTGGGGAAGAAGTCAACCCGCCGGATCGATCGAGATCCGGCGGGGACGAAAGCGAGACAGCGGCAGCTTCCTTGAGCTCGGCCGAGGCGAGGGAGGAGAGAGCAGCAGGGCAGCGTGGGAAGAGGTGGCCCGTGGCCAGCCGTGTGGCCGGCCAGGCGCCGGAGTGGGGAGCAGGCTGGGAGGCGGCCGGGCGACCGGCAGTGGGGAGGCGGCAGCAGCGCCCGGCGGCCTTGACAGCCGGGCCAGCAGGCAGCAGGCCTTCGAGGGCGAAGTAGCGAGCATGGCCTTGTGTGGCCGGGGAAGCAGGGAGGGCCCATGTGGGCCCTCAGACGGCAATGTGAGCAAGCCTTGGGCTGACACGTCGCCCAGACCCGATTATTGGCTTGGTGGATTCGTCCGGCGGGCAGACGTGTCCGAAGAGCGAGGTGGGGAAGGCTAGGGTTTATCCGCGATTTGGAATGGGGGGTGTATATATAGGCATAGAGGAGCTAGGAGAGTCCAAATGAGGTGTAGTTTTCGCCCACGATCGTGATCGAGCAGACGGAGAGCATGGAAGTGACTTAGATGGGTTATTGGACTATTTTGGAGGGTGTTGGGCTGCAACAAAAGAGGCCTTTGAGAGTCACGGTTAACCGTTGGAGTACCAAGCAGCTCAAATGACCGAAACTTGACGGTGGTATACCAAGGCCACTTGACAAACCTCGGTCCATTCGAGAATGTTTAGTACCGCTCACGGAAAAAGCGTAAAAGGGGCGCCGGGGACATAAGTCTGCGGATTGCAAAAGCGGACAGCGGGAAAATGCTCGGAATCATGAGGCGAACACGTATGCAAATCGATGCACATGATGACATGATATGAAAATGCATGACATGGACAAAATGCAAAAAGCGAAAAAAACCCAACCACGGAGGAATATCATATCACAATGCGAAAATGGCAAGAGTTGGAGTTACAAATATGGAAAGTTACATCCGGGGTGTTACGGGCAACCAAGGCCAAGCCCTGGCGAAACGTAAGTGTCCGGACTCCGGAATAGCTCATGACTTTTGTTTGTCGGATAGTGTCTTCTGCGCGAATATAACCATAGTAGCCATGAGGCAGGCTACGCCGCCGTCGGCGGCTCCTGAATTAAATCGGATGTGAATAGCACTTCACTTCAGCGGCCTCCCTCCTCGTGGCATGAGCGACACTGTGGTGGAGTCCCAAAGGAGCCCAACTAGGAGGAGGTGGTCTGGAGGCGCCGCAAGGCGACCTCCGGACTCCGGCGCAAAAGGCGAGACCCCACGAGGCTCTAAGTCCGGCCACATGCCGGACTACTGTCACCCGGAACCTTGATGGTTCGAAGTCCGAATAAGCGACCCCTTAAGAAGGGCAAGGCTACGACGCCGGTGACATCCGTCCATCCGGAGCCTTTGGATAGTTTTGGGCGCTAAGCAGGCGTCTCCATCGACGAGAACACCGCACTATTATGAGTGTGGTGATCGAGAAAGTTCGATCCGCCAGAGGCGGGCTGGTGAAGCTAATACCAGCCTTCTAATAGGCTTTGAGGTAAGTTTTAGAATATGAAAAAAATTACGCATAGGCGGTAGCCTGATGCTTAGTTGATTGTTAGGAAAGAAAAGTCGGATGAGGATCTAAAAGATATCTGTGAGAGTCTAAATTAAGTTTGTCAATATGGGAATGCAGGTTGCGCTGCTGACCTCTGCCCGCCTTATTGCGGAGGTCGATGCATCGAAGCGAGCCTCGGCGGTCGAGAGAGCTCGGCCTTGCCAAGAAGCATCTCGAGGACAAGGAAGGTAAGTAATACCTTATTAAAGTAATACCTTATAGAAAGGATTTGGTTGCAAAATAGCCAGGACTAACGTGGGTATTGTAGGGGCCCACGAGCGAGGTGGCGACCACTGAAGGAAGCAATGTCCACGACCAGAAAGCAAAGGCTGCGGGCGCACCAGGCGAAGAAGCGGGGAGGCGCGGGTGGCGGAGGTGCGGCAAAGTTCAGGCTCTCGTGGAAAAACACGAGAGTTTGGGCGTGACTCGAACTCGAGAGTCGAGCTTGCCTCGGCTCTTGAGAGTGCCAAAGCCGCTAAGGCGAAGCCAAAAAGCCCTCCGGAAATTGAATCATTAAAGAAGATAAGCGGCGGTAAGGCATTCTTTATACAAAGCAAGCATGTGAAAGTGAATTATCTATTACTTACCGAATCCGGAGCTCTCGGGAGCATTCAGAATCTGCCCGTAGTGTGTCTCATCTTTGCGCGTTCTACAGCGCGCGAGGAGAGGGCTCGGCGGAAAAGGTGTTCTGGTCTCGGTATCTTTGAGGCGGACATCCGATGCCCTGGCGACCAGTGAAGCAGCTGGTCGAGCTCCTAAGGTCGCCGAACAGGCCATGAAGGGCCTCATAGTTGGTTGTGGCCCCTCTGAAGCCATGCACAGGAGCTACTTGGGCTAGTCACGGTGGTGGTGGGCGCTTGTCCATGGATTGAAGTCATCAAAGCGCTCAAATCGCATTGAAGGTGCTCGTAGGGCCCTTGCCATTGCTAAGGTGCCTTTGGGGCAAGATGGAATGAGAAGCTTGTGACGAACGGACCACCACCGAAGAAGAGCATCGTAAGCCTTGAAATGTATTATGAGGCGTCTGAAGGTGGATGCCTTATAAGCGGATGAATGCTCCAAAGATATTATTTTGTGTAGACTACGCATTTGTTATCTGTCGCTGAAAACTTGTTCATATCGCTAAGCGCTTGTGAATTTAAAATATTACCTTACATGCGGACCGTTTATCAAATTTGAGAGATGGCAAGTCGTTGGCTTCAGCCCCATGCCATGAGTCTTTGGGGTGTTGGGATAAACTTGGCGCTCTTGTTCCCATTCTTGGGTCCTTGAGGGGCGCTCAGCATAGCGAACAAGGCAACGGACTATAGTGCTGAACACTCTCCTTAGCCATAGAATTCTATAATTTTAAATTTAGTGAAGCCCTAGTATTCGGAAGACCGAGTTGAGGCGCTATCACGCCTTGGCGGACAATGCCGACTCCTAGCTCTAGCGGCATAAGTCTTTAGGGACCGAAAAACCTCTCGAACAGCGACCGGTTCTCGCCCTATCATGATGGTCAGTTTAGCTTTCTCCTTTGAGGTGCTCAACCCAGCTCAGCAAGGCACAATGTCGCATGGTTCTCCCAGCGCTACCTTAGCGATATAGCAGACGTGGTACCAAAACATGGGGCAGGCAAACCCAACTATTGACCCAAGACATGATTGAAGCGATGCATATAATGTTATAAGTTAAGGTGCCGCACTTGTGAAAGTGTTAGGACTTATCACACCATAGTTTTAGGGTACTTAAGCCCCTGGTGTATTAGCCGTACCAATGTGTGCAGGTGCAACATGTCATGAATGAACATATATATAGATAAAGAAAGGAGTGCAATAATAGGCAAAAGCTATGTATTGTTTATTCAAAAAATGCTGCAATGAAAGCGAATGATACAAATAGTGCGATAAGCAAGGGATGGGACTATTTAACATGTCCCCCTCCGAGGGTAAGTTGCGGGATGGTATGTAAAACAGGTATAATGCTTGTAGTAGAGACCACTGGACACTCGGCGTAACTTTACGCTTCCTTGGCTGTTGCATCGTGAGTTCGGCAATTCTAGTGCGGACGAGGGCTTCTGAAAGCGGAGTCTGAAAGTAAGAGAAAGAAGAAAGAAAAGAATGACACAATCAGGGAGCCCCTAGTGCGGTTGAGCGCGTGCAGGCGTGCCGTGGTCGTGCCCTCCCTTATGCCCATGGTATCTCGGGCGTAGTTATGTGCAGCGTAATCTTGGCCATAATTCGCAAAGGAGGCTGGGGTTGGGGCGGATTACTCTGGCGTGAGCTGATCGTGCCGGCGGTCTTGTTGTAGGATTACTCAGGTGCGCTTAGCGGTGTCGGACGTTTAGTAGTCGGACTCGAAATTGCTTTGAGAGGTTGCTTTGCACCTCCGCCGCGAGGGCCTCCGTATGCTCCTCCGTTCGGAGGGCGTTCGGTGTTTCCATTGACCATGATTACTCCTCGAGGGCTGGCATCTTGAGCTTGAGGTATCGTAGTCGGCACCGCATTGAACTTTACCGTCACGGTTCGTCCAAGCGATCGCGTGATAGCTTGCTGAGCAGGACTATGTCGAAGATTAACTCTTAACCGGAAGTTATCAGGGATCGAAGACCACTTGAGTGTGGCGAGCATGTACAATTGGCCTCTACACACAATGCAGCGCCTTTAAAAGTCGTCTTTGTGGGTTTAATCCTTGAGAGTCTATGCCCATTTGTGCCTTGTATCTTGATAGAGCAGGTTCGCTGCTACCGCCGTCCATCGGGACTCTAGTGAGTGAAATCCGTCGATGATTGGGTCCAGAACCAATGCGTCCAGAATCCGCCGTGGCGGATGCTAGTGGGGTGGTCCCTTGATCAAAGGTGATCGGGCAAGAGGACCATGGGTTGAACTTTAGGACGGCTGGCTCCATGCATATCGTCCCTTAGTGCGCTTCCGCTCCCTTTTGGGTATGTGGGTTGCGTATATCATATTCACCGTCCGCACTTGTGGGGAACCCATACATCCTCTATTGTTCGTGGCGGGGCTCCTCCTCGTCATCACTATGTAGCCCCTTGTCATTGAGTTCGGCATTTAACTTGCTGCTGTTTGAAGACCCAACAATCCTGTTGGTGCGGTTGGCTGGTTTTAGAAGTGCCATGTATTTGTACGGCGATCGAGTATTCGGTCCAGATTGGGCCAGACCTGAGTATTTATTTTGAGCGGCTTTTCCGTGGCGGGTTTAGAGCCTCGAGAATCCGGCATTGACTGCCGTATCTTGATGTGCTCGCCGTGTCACGGTGCTTGTGTTTGTTTAATAGCGACTTGCCATTGCTGTCCTTGGTATCCGAACTACGGGGTTTTTGGTCAAGTTGTTACTCTGAGCTAACCAGCTGTCCTCTCCAGCATAAGCGGGTCATGAGTGTTATGAGGGCTGCCATGGATTTGACTTTTCTGTCCTAGGTGCGGGCAAGCCACTCGTCGCGGATGTTATGTTTGAAGGCTGCAAGGGCCTGTGCATCCGGACAGATCAACGATTTGATTTTCTTGGTTAGGAACCGTGTCGAGAATTATCGGCTGATTCTTACGGCTGCTGAATTATGTGGCTGAGGTCATCGGCGTCGGTGAGTCGCACATATGGGCCTGGAAGTTATCAAGGAATCGGCTTCGAGGTCCTCCCAACAACCAATTGATTATCTTTGGCAAGCTGTTAAGCCAATGGGGATGGTCCTTTAAGCTTGAGTGGGAAGTATTTGATGGCGTGTAGATCATCACATGGGCCATGTGGATATGGAGGAGGTAGTCCTCGATCCAAACCGCATGAGGATCTGTTGTGCCATCGTATGATTCGATGTTTCGGGTTTGAAACCCTCGGGATTTGATGATCCATCACCGTCGTGAAGCATATTGGGTGTCTTGGCGCCTCTGTATTGAGCTATATCACGACACAGCTCAAATGAGCTTTGTCTCTGTGTTCGGCCGGCGAATTGCTTTATCTGGCGTGGCCGGTTATCATCACGTGTCATGGGGCGCCCACAAGATCCGTGAATCGATCTTGTTTGACTTGGCTTGTCCTCAATATGTCTCGCCAGTGCAGCGTGTTTCCCCTTGCCTTGGTACTTTTGACGGCGGCGGCGAGTGCGGCTTGAATGGAGGCCTAGAGGCCTCTGTCGCTGACCCACGTGGTGGCGGTCGGCGCATCATCTTGTTGATGATGTAGGTTTGGGTGCTTCCCCCTCTAATTGGGGTAGCAGCCTGCGTTTTAGGTATCTCTTGGAGGCGTTGAGTTCGTACTCTTGACTGCAAGGACTTGATCCATCTGTCGACTAACAAGTCTTAGTCAGCTCTAAAGCTGCTGCTGCTTTTCTTGAGGCTGCTTGCCGTGGCCATAAGCCTGCGTTTGAAAGCAGCTCCTATTGGTGGGATCCTCGGGCACGACAAATTAAGTAGTAAATAGAGGCTTGCCTCATCTTTGGAGGAGGCATATAATTATAAATCCTCCACCTCCTGTCTGCCGCTCTATCATGAGGCTGGCTTCTCCCTCCTCTGTGCTGAATCCTGCTTTGGAGGAGGTTGTCTGTAACCTTTGTCAGGGTGTTATTATCTCCCATGCGGAATCACCGTTTTATTTGTGGCGGGATTTAAGCGGCGCTTGGCCAGCAGGAGCTTAGGCTGTTTCTTGGAGGGTCATCCTCCTTTGTTCCATCGCCGTTCCCATCTTTTGGGATGTCCACCATGTATATATCGTATGGCGAGGTGGCCTTCGGTGCCACAGTAGGCGCTGGTTCTTGGTAAATCTCGGCATAAATCGTCCATACCATCGATGTCTTTGGAGTCGAATCGAGCATGTCGGTTAAATCATCGGCAGTGGCTACAAAGTGGGTGGTGGGTGGGCGTTGAATTTCTTAGTCGTCCGCATCCCAACCTTCTGACCGTAGTTGGCGGGGCTCTCTGATAAAAGAGAGAGACTTTAGTGAATTCAGGATGTCGCCAAAGCGAGTGTTGAAAAGTGTCATGTTTGTGAACTCCATAACCGGCGCCCAAATGGATTCGATTAGCGGTAGCGGGGATTGAGTCGGAGGAGTCCGGCACCTTGGAGTCACGGTCTTCATAAGGGCAGGGATGGAGTTGGCTCAATCGCCATAGAGATCGTAGCCCCCAGGCGGTGTCCAGCCACTCATCCCTGATGGTGGAGTCGGCTCGAGCTAAGGTGGAGGCGGGACGCTGGTCTTGACCTCGAGGCACAGCTTCGGCGGCGAGCTAGATCGTGCCCATCGAGGCAGTCTGCGGTGGCGCTTGGCTGTGGCTCGAATCCGTTGAAGATCAAGTCTCCGCGGATGTCGGCCGTGTAGTTCAAACTCCCAAATCTGACGATGGCGGGCGTGGCTTCGATCACTCGGATGGCCAAGTGAATTATTGCGGTGCAAAAGCAGCGAATCTGAAGATCTGTCGAGGAGAAAGTCTCACCTGGACAGCGTCGTTATTGATGATCGGAAGGAGCCATCGGGCCTAAGGATGGCGACAGGAAGGAACTCTCAATGAAAGCACCAATGTCGGTGTTAAAACCGGCGAGATCTCGGGTAAGGGGTCCCGTCTTTATGCGTCTAAGGCGGATGGTAACGAGGAGACAAGGGACCGATGTTTTTACCCAGGTTGGGCCCTCTCGATGGAGTGAAACCCTACTCCTGCTTGATTAATATTGATGATATGGGTAGTACAAGAGTGGATCTACCACGAGATCGAGAGCTAAACCTAGAAGCTAGCCTATGGTATGATTGTTGTTAGATCCCTACGGACTAAAACCCTCCGGTTTATATAGACACGGATAGGGTTAGGGTTACCATGAGTCGGTTACAGCGGTAGGAGATCTACATATCCGTATGTAAAGCTTGCCTTCCACGCCAAGGAAAGTCCCATCCGGACACGGGGCGGAGTCTTCAATCTTAATATCTTCATAGTCCGAGGAGTCCGGCCAGCGGTGATAGTTAGATCTATCGGACACCCTAATCCAGGACTCCCTCATTTACCATCATCTTTCAACTTAGCTTTCTCAAGGAGCGCATTAGAATTCAACGGAACAACCACGAGCCATCTATCTACAACAAACATAGACAAGCAAAATACTATCGGTACTAAGTTCATGATAAATTTAAGTTCAATTAATCATATTACTTAAGAACTCCCACTTAGGCAGGACATCTCTCTAGTCATCTAAGTGATCACGTGATCAAATCAACTAAACCATGTCCGATCATCACGTGAGAAGGAGTAGTTTCAATGGTGAACATCACTATGTTGATCATATCGCTATATGATTCACGTTCGACCTTCGGTCTCCGTGTTCGAGGTCATATCTGTATATGCTAGGCTCGTCAAGTTTAACTTTGAGTATTCGGCGTGTGCAACTGTTTTTTACCCGTTGTATTTGAGCGTGAGAGCCTATCACACCCGATCATCACGTGGTGTCTCGGTACGAAGAACTTTATAGCGGTGCATACTCGGGAGAACACTTCTTGATAATTAGTGAGAGATGCGTCTTAAAATGCTACCGTCAATCAAAGCAAGATAAGATGCATAAAGGATAAACATCACATGCAATCAATATAAGTGATATGATATGCCCATCATCATCTTGTGCTTGTGATCTCCATCTCCGAAGCACCGTCGTGATCACCATCGTTACGGTAGCGAAACCTTGATCTCCATCGTAGCATCGTTGTCGTTTCGCCATCTATTGCTTCTCGACTATCGCTGCCGCTTAGTGATAAAGTAAAAGCAATTACAGGGCATTGCATTTCATACAATAAGCGACAACCATATGGCTCACACCGGATTGCCGATAACCGGTTACAAAACATGGTCATCTCATACAATAAAATATAGCATCACGTCTTGACCATATCACATCACATCATACCTGCAAAAACAAGTTAGGCGTCCTCTACTTTGTTGTTGCAAGTTTTATCAATGGCTGCTACGGGCTGAGCAAGAACCGTTCTTACCTCGCATCAAAACCACAGCGATAGTTTGTCAAGTTGGTGCTGTTTTAACCTTCGCAAGGACGGCGTAGCCACACTCAGTTCAACTAAAGTTGGAAAGCGACACCGCTAGCCACCTACATGCAAAAGCTGCGTCGGGAGTACCGGTCTCGCGTAAGCGTTCGCGTAATGTCGGTCGGGGCGCTTCATCCAACAATACCGCTGAAGCAAAGTATGACATCTTTGGTAGCAGTATGACTTATATCGCCCACAACTCACTTGTGTTCTACCGTGCATATAACATATCTCGCATAAAACCAGGCTCGGATGCCTTTGTTGGGGAGCGTAGTAATTTCAAAATTTTCCTCGGACATGCAAGATCATGGTGATGCATAGCGAGAGGGGGAGGTGTTGTCACGTACCCTCGGCGTGAACCCGGCGGAGCGTTAGAACAACGCGGTTGATGTGATGCGTATGTCTTCACGGCCCGACCGATCAAGCACCAAAACTCACGGCACCTCCGAGTTCTAGCACGTTCAACGATGGCGATCCCGTACTCGATCCAGCGAGAATGTGGGAGAAGAGTTCCATCGCACGCAGCGGCGTGGTGATGATCTTGATGTTCTACGTCGCGAGGCTTCGCCTAACACCGCTACAATATTATTGAGGACTATGGTGGAGGGGCACGAACACGGCTAAGAGATCAGAGATCAATTGTTGTCTCTAGGGTGCCCTCCTGCCCCGTATATAAAAGGCCAAGGGGGAGGCGGCCCGGCCAGAGAGAGCACGCCAAGGGAGTACTACTCCCCGATAGTAGGACTCCCTCCTTTCCTTGTTGGACTAGGAGAAGGGGGAAGGAGGAGGAGAGAGGAAGGAAGGCGCGCCCCTCTCTTGTCCTATTCGGACTAGGGGAGTGCACGGCCCCCACCTCCTCCTCTCTTCTCCACTAAGGCCCATGTAGGCCCAATAAGCCCCGGGGGTTCGGTAACCTCCGGTACTCCGATAAAATCGATTTCACCGAAACACTTCCGACATCCAAATATAGGCTTCAATATATCAATCTTCTTGTCTCGACCATTTGAGACTCCTCGTCATGTCTGTAATCATATCGGGACTCGAACAAACTTGATACATCAAAACTCATAAACTCATAATATAAGCGTCGCCGAAACCTTAAGCGTGCGGACCCTACGGGTTCGAGAACTATGTAGACATGACCCAGAACCATTTGGTCAATAACCAATAAGCGGAACACGGATGCTCATATTGGCTCCTACATATTCTCGAAGATCTTTATCGGTCAAACCGCATAACAACATCGTTGTTCCTTTGTCATCGGTATGTTACTTGCGAGATTGATCGTCGGTATCTCAATACCTAGTTCAATCTCGTTACCGGCAAGTCTCTTTACTCGTTACGTAATGCATCATTCGTAACTAACTCATTATCTACATTGCACGCAAGGCTTATAGTGATATGCATTACCGAGAGGGCGGAGAGATACCTCTCCGACAATCGGATGACAAAACCTAATCTCGAAATCGCCAACTCAACATGTACCTTTGGAGACACCTATAGAGCTCCTTTATAATCACCCGATTCGTTGTGATGTTTGGTAGCACACAAAGTGTTCCTCCGATAAGCAGGAGTTGCATAATCTCATAGTTATAGGAACTTGTATAAGTCATGAAGAAAGCAATAGCAACATACTAAGCGATCAAGTGCTAAGCTAACGGAATGGGTCAAGTCAATCACATCATTCTCCTAATGATGTGATCCGTTAATCAAATGACAACACATGTCTATGGTTAGGAAACATAACCATCTTTGATTAATGAGCTAGTCAAGTAGAGGCATACTAGTGACATTAAGTTTGTCTATGTATTCACACATGTATCATGTTTCCGGTTAATACAATTCTAGCATGAATAATAAACATTTATCATGATATGAGGAAATAAATAATAAATTTATTATTGCCTCTAGGGCATATTTCCTTCAGGTGCCACTCCTGAGCCTGGCGAAGGCCCTCTATTCAAAGGCGTCGGCTTGACAAGCTCTTCCCAGGCGGTGGCGCACCCATCGCCTCCTGGAAGAGCTCATGACGTATGGCGCCACGCCCGCGTGCAAACTCCAGTGCACAGCCAAGCCCGTCCTCTGCGCCGAGGGTTGTTGGGGAGGCTTGAGGTGGCCCTGCCCCTGGTAGGGGGCTCGAGGCCGGCGCCTTCCCTGCCGCCTTGCGGGCTTCAGCGGAGGTGTTGGGTGGTGTGGCCTCGCCACTGAACCAGACAGTCTGGGGTCACCCAGCCATGTGATGACCAATGGAGGAGCCTTTACGCACGCGGGCACGGGCTTGAAGGAAGGGCGGCAAGAAAGCGGGGTTGACCCCCCTCATGGAGGCGTTCGCCTCTTGGGCAGACACCGTGCCTCGTGCGACGGTCGGATGAGGGGGGCTCAAGACCATGAGCAAGCTAAGGGCTGTTGACGGCGACACCTCGGAAGGCCCCGCCACTGCGGCCGTAGGGACCCTGAAAAGCCGTCGTTAGGAAAGGAGGCGTCACACAAGAAATCACGAAGATAAGGTACTCACTCGTCCATAGCTATGTACTTTCTCTGCAGACTGCGGCGGTGGCGTCGCCCTCTGACAGGCCTCCTTCCCTCTTGGAGTGCTTCAAAGTTCAGGCGGAGCTGGCCGAAGCCCCAGGTGCGATCATCAGCGTTTGGGGCGTTCGGCGGGACTCCTGAGGTGGCGACCTCGGGAGCCTCGGGCAGCGACAGTTCCCCAGCCTCCACCTCAAGACTGCTTCCCCGAGCTTCAGGGCCGGCGACCTCGAGAGCCTCGGATCATGCCAAGTCTTCGATCGCCCCCTCAGGATGGTTCACCTGCACCTTGGGGGTTGCCATCTCGAGGCGCCCGGTGCTCTGGCGCTCGTCGGCCAGCCACCCGGCAACACGGGTTGTGCCGCCCCCGACATCCACTGCCGGGCGTGTGCTGCGGGGACGTGAGTGGGGGACCACAAGGACAGGGTTCTCGCGGGGCCCCTCAAGTTCAGTCGGGCGCAACCCCCACTCGTCGAAGAGGGGCATCTGTCTCACGAACACCTCCGTGTTTGAGCAGCAGTATAGGAGGCAGCCCTCCTTCGGAAGCATGGCTGGCGCAGAGCGCCGGTCGAGGAGCCTCGACACCGTCGTGGAGTCTCGGGAGGAAGCCTTGAGCACATGAAGCCTCATGGGGTCCTTGCTTTGCGGTGAAGGTCCACATCTGTCAAGAATGGGCTGGGCGGAGCAATCTTTGCATTTGGGCGAACTCCTTCACCACCATGGTGCCGTCACCCCAGCTCCTTCAACCTGGCCAGCGGCGTAAAGCGTGGGCAAGCCGGTCGACGAGCTTCATGTCCCCATCACTGGGCTGAGGCTCAGCGGCGCCCGGGTGAGCAAGCGAGGAATCGAGCACTCGACATCCATGAATACCCTACTTCCATAATCCATATACGACCGGCGAGGCTGAAGTCGATCCACAGAGTCCGCCATATACGCCATAGCACGGAAGGTCCACGCTTTTGACTGCGGCGAAGGCGTCGGTCAGGTGAAGCGAGAAGAAATGGCGGAACAAGGCCATAGAGGGAACAATGCCCACCATGGTCTCATAGACGAAGGAAAAGACGGCGAGGAGAAGGATGGATCGGGGATCCAGGTGCAGCGCGTGGACTTGGTAGTGCGAGATTATGGCGTTGAAGAAATCAGAAAAGGGGGAATCAAGCCTGCCAAGAGGGCGTGGAGATGAATAGGGATCTCAGTGGCCGCCATGTCGACCATGGCGTGGGAAGCAGGCCAAGCCACCATAGCGTTCCACTCATTGGAATTGGCGGCGAGCGCCGGACGGATCTTGTCCAGCCTCTCCTGGTTAACCACCATCGACCACTCGAGGGCGGGCTCGAAGGTCGGCGGAGATTCTGCCGGAGCGTGCTACCTCTTAAGCATGTGTTGGTTTTCCCTTGAAGACGAAAGGGTGATGCAGCAAAGTAGCGTAAGTATTTCCCTCAGTTTTTGAGAACCAAGGTATCAATCTAGTAGGAGACAATGCACAAGTCACCTAGTACTGCACAAACAATCAAGAACCTTGCAACCAGCGATAAAGGGTTGTGAATCCCTTCACCGGTCACTTTCGCAAAGTGAGATCTAATAAAGATAGTAAAGTAAATATTTTGGTATTTTGTTGTATAGATTGAAAAGTAAAAGATTGCAAAATAGTAAACAGAGGTGATGTAAATAAAGAGATGCAATATAATAAGAAAGAGACCCGG
>JAHIAM010001776.1:0-51959 GCA_021605205.1 Aegilops longissima
TAAGATAGTGATTGACAGAATTCTCTAGTCACCATCACTAAGTTAGCGAACTTCGTGATGAACTATAGTATGCAAGGGATGACGAAAAAGATTCTCGAGCTCTTCGCGATGCTAAAATCGCGAAGGTAGAAATCAAGAAAAACATCAAGTGTTGATGGTTGACAAGACCACTAGTCTCAAGGAAAATGGCAAAGGGAAGAAGGGAACTTCAAATGGAGCGGCAAGCAAGTTGTTGCTCGAGTGAAGAAGCCCAAGTCTAGACCTAAGCACGAGGCCGAGTACTTTTGCTGCAATGGAACTGGTCCTTTGAAGCGGAACTACCCCTGAATATTTGGTGGATAAGAAGGATGGCAAAGTGAACAAGGTTATATTTGATATACAGGTTATTGATGTGTACCTTACTAGTGTTTATAGTAGCTCCTGAGTATTTGATACTTGTTAGGTTGCTAAGATTAGTAAACTCAAAGCAGGAGTTCTGAATAAGCAGAGACTAGTTGAAGGGAAGTGACGATGAGTGTTGGAAGTAGTTCCAAGATTGATATGATCATCATCGCACACTCCCTATATTTTTGGGATTAGTGTGGAACCTAAATAAGTGTTATTTGGTGTTGAGCATAAATATGATTTGATCATGTTTATTGCAAATACGGTTATTCATTTAAGTAAGAGAATAAATTGTTGTTCTGTTTACATGAATAAAACCTTATATGGTTACACACCCAATGAAAATGGTTCATTGGATCTCGATCATAGTGATACACATATTCATAACATTGAAACCAAAAGATGCAAAGTTAATAATGATAGTGCAACTTATTTGTGGCACTGCCGTTTAGGTCATATTGGTGTAAAGCGCATGAAGAAACTCCATGCTGATGGGATTTTGGAATCACTTGATTATGAATCATTTGATGCTTGCGAACCGTGCCTTTTGGGCAAGATGACTGAAACTCCGTTGTTCGGAACAATGGAACGAGATACTGACTTATTGGAAATAATACATACCGATGTATGCGATCCAATGAGTGTTGATGCTCGTGGCAAGTATCGTTATTTTCTGACCTTCACAAGATGATTTGAGAAGATATGGGTATATCTACTTGATGAAACATAAGTCTGAAATAGTTGAAAGGTTCAAAGAATTTCAGAGTGAAGTGGAAAATCATCGCAACAAGAAAATAAAGTTTCTGCGATCTGATCGTGGAGATGAATATTTGAGTTATGAGTTTGGTCTTCAATGAAAACAATGTGGAATAGTTTCACAGCTCACGCCACCGGAACACCACAACATTATGGTGTGTCGAACGTCAGAACTGTACTTTATTTTGATATGGTGCGATCTATGATGTATCTTACCGATTTACCACTATCGTTTTGGGGTTATGCATTAGAGACAGCTGCATTCACGTTTAATAGGGCACCATCTAAATCCGTTGAGATGACACCGTATGAACTATGGTTTAGCAGTAAACCTAAGCTGTCATTTCTTAAAGTTTGGAGTTGTGATGCTTATGTGAAAAAGTTTTCACCTGATAAAGCTCGAACCCAAATCGGAGAAAGTGCGTCTTCATAGAATACCCAAAAAGAAACTGTTGGGTATACCTTCTATCACAGATCTAAAGGCAAAACATTCGTTGCTAAAATGGATCCTTTCTAGAGAAGAAGTTTCTCTCGAAAGAAGTGAGTGGGAGGAAAGTAGAACTTGATAAGGTAATTGTACCTTCTCCCTTATTGGAAAGTAGTTCATCACAGGAATCAGTTCCAGTGATTCCTACACCAATTAGTGAGGAAGTTAATGATGATGATCATGAAACTTCAGATCAAGTTGCTAATAAAAACCTCGTAGGTCTTCCAGAGTAAGATCTGCACCAGTGTGGTACGGTAATCTTATTCTAGAAGTCATGTTACTAGACCATGATGAACCTACGAACTATGAGGAAGCGATGATGAGCCCAGATTCCGCGAAATGGCTTGAGACCATGAAATCTGAGATAGGATCCATATATGAGAACAAAGTATGGACTTTGATTGGCTTGCTCGATGATCAGCAAGCCATGTAGATAAATGGATTTTCAAGAGGAAGACAGATGATGATAGTAGTGTTACTATCTACAAAGCTCGACTTGTCGCAAAAAGGTTTTTGACAAGTTCAAGGTGTTGACTACAGTGAGATTTTCTCAACTGTAGCGATGCTTAAGTCTGTCCGAATCATGTTAGCAATTGCCACATTTTATGAAATCTGGCAAATGGATGTCAAAACTACATTCTTTAATGGATTTATTAAAGAAGAGTTGTATATGATGCAACCAGAAGGTTTTGTCAATCCTAAAGGAGCTAACAAAATGTGCAAGCTCCAGCGATCCATCTATGGTGGTGCAAGCATCTCGGAGTTGGAATAAACGCTTTGATAGTGTGATCAAAGCATATGGTTTTATGAGACTTTTGGAGAAGCCTGTATTTACAAGAAAGTGAGTGGGAGCACTACACATTTCGATAAGTATATGTGAATGACATATTGTTGATCGAAATAATGTAGAATTATTCGCAAAGCATAAAGGAGTGTTTGAAAGGAGTTTTTCAAAGAAAGACCTCGGTGAAGCTGCTTACATATTGAGCATCAAGATCTATAGAGATAGATCAAGGCGCTTGATAAAGTTTTTCAATGAATACATATCTTGACAAGATTTTGAAGTAGTTCAAAATGGAACAGTCAAAGAAAGAGTTCTTGCCTGTGTTACAAGGTGTGAGATTGAGTAAGACTCAAAACCCGACCACGGCAGAAGATAGAAAGAGAATGAAAGTCATTCCCTATGCATCAGCCATAGGTTCTATAAAGTATGTCATCTTGTGTACCAGATTTGTTGCATACCCTACCACTAAGATTGGCAAGGAGTGCAATAGAGATCTAGGAGTAGATCAATGGACAGCGGTCAAAATTATCCTTAGTAGAATAAGGATATGTTTCTCGATTATGGAAGTGAAAAAGGTTAAATACGTAAAAGGTTACGTCGATGCAAGTTTTAACACTAATCTAGATGACTCGAGTCTCAATCTAGATACATATTGAAAGTGGGAGCAATTAGCTAGAGTAGCTCCGTGAAGAGCATTGTAGACATAGAAATTTGCAAAAATACTTACGGCTCGAATGTGATGTAACCCGTTGACTAAAATTATCTCACAAGCAAAACATGATCACACCTTAGTACTCTTTGGGTGTTAATCACATAGCGATGTGAACTAGATTATCGACTCTAGTAAACCCTTTGGGTGTTGGTCACATGTCGATGTGAACTATGGGTGTTAACCACATATAGATGTGAACTATTGATGTTAAATCACATGGCGATGTGAACTAGATTATTGACTCTAGTGCAAGTGGGAGACTGAAGGAAATATGCCCTAGAGGCAATAATAATGTTATTATTTATTTCCTTATATCATGATAAATGTTTATTATTCATGCTAGAATTGTATTAACCGGAAACATAATACATGTGTGAATACATAAACCTACAGAGTGTCACTAGTATGCCTCTACTTGACTAGCTCATTAATCAAAGATGGTTATGTTTCCTAACCATGAACAAGGAGTTGTTATTTGATTAACGGGATCACATCATTGGTTGAATGATCTGATTGACATGACCCATTCCATTAGCATAGCACCTGATCGTATAGTTTGTTGCTAGTGCTTTTCTTCATGACTTATACATGTTCCTATGACTATGAGATTATGCAACTCCCGTTTGCCCGAGGAACACTTTGGGTGCTACCAAGCGTCACAACGAATCTGGGTGATTATAAAGGTACATTACAGGTGTCTCGAAGGTACATGTTGGGTTGGCATATTTGAGATTAGGATTTGTCACTCCGATTGTCGGAGAGGTATCTGGGCCCTCTCGGTAATGCACATCACATAAGCCTTGCAAGCATTGCAACTAAATGTGTTAGTTGTGAGATGATGTATTACGGAACGAGAAAAGAGACTTGCCGATGCGAGATTGAACTAGGTATTGGATACCGACGATCGAATCTCGGGCAAGTAACATACCGATGACAAAGGAACAACGATGTTGTTATGCGGATCGACCGATAAAGATCTTCAGTAGAATATGTAGGAGCCAATATGGGCATCCAGGTCCGCTATTGGTTATTGACCGAGAGGTGTCTCGGTCATGTCTACATAGTTCTCGAACCCGTAGGGTCCGCACGCTTAACGCTTCGATGGCGGTCATAATGAGTTTATAAGTATTGATGCACGAAGGTTGTTGAGTCCGGATGTGATCACGGATATGACGAGGAGTCTCGAAATGGTCGAGACATAAAGATTGATATATTGAAGCCTACATTTGGACATCGGAAAGGTTCCGAGTGAAATCGAATTTATCGGAGTACCGGAGGTTACCGAACCCCCAGAACTACATGGGCCCATAGTGGGCCTTGGAGGAAAGGAGAAGGGCCAGCCCTAGGTGGTCGCGCCCCCTTCCCTAGTCCTATTAGGACTAGGAAAGGTGGGCCGCCCCCTCTCTCTCTCTCCCTCAGGAATCCTATTCCAACTAGGATTGGGGGAGTCCTACTCCCGGAGGAGTAGGACTCCCTGGTGCGCCTCCTCCTCTTGGCCGCCACCTTCCCTTGGCTCCTTTATATACGAGGCGGGAGCACCCCAAAACACAAGTTGATTTCCTTAGCCGTGTGCGGTGCCCCTTCCACCATATTCCACTTGGTCATATCGTCGCGGAGCTTAGGCGAAGCCCTGCGGGAGAAGTCATATCGTCATGAGCTTAGCGAAGCCCTGCGTCGGTGGAGCATCATCATCGTCACCACGCCCGTCGTCTTGTGGAACTCATCCCGACACTTTGCTTTGGATCGAGTCAGGGGATCGTCATCGGGCTGAACGTGTGCGTAACTCGGAGGTGCCGTGACGTTCGGTGCTTGGATCGGTCGGGTCGTGAAGACGCACGACTACATCAACAGCGTTGTTATAACGCTTCCGCTTTCGGTCTACGAGGGTACGTGGACAGACACTCTTCCCTCTCGTTGCTATGCCATCACCATGGTCTTGCGTGATCGTAGGAAAATTTTTGAAATTACTACGTTCCCCAACACCTAGTATCTTTCAAAATTGGTGCATACGAAGACACTTTGGAATGTGATGTGGTCCCAATGACCGTTTGTCACCTACTTCTTGGTCGACCATGGCAATTCGACCGTGGTGTCATACACAATGGGCGTACCAATCACTATAGCTTCAAGATGAAAGGGAAAGAATATGTGCTACGACCTATGTCTCCTAGTCAAGTGATAGCCGACAAGAAAGCCACACATCATAGAGACAAGAGTGAGAAAGTGATCCACCCAAAAGTGAGTGAGAGCCACAAGCCAAATTTGAGCGACTCTTCGCCTAGAGAGAAAAACCTCATCCTATTTGCAACCAAAAGTGAGATGAGAGAAGTGTGTGAGAACCCATCGAGTGTGATGCACTTTGTCCTTGTGTGCAAGGATGGAGAACCAAAAACTAACACCATTCACGAGCTACCTTTGGTGTTTCAATCTCTTCTGCAGGAATTTCAAGACGTTTTTCCCGATGAGCTACCTCCGGGTCTACCTCCTCTTCGAGGCATAGAACATCTAATCGACCTCATCCCCGGAGCGCCTCTACCAAACAAAGCTCCATACCGAGTCAATCCCAAAGAAACCAAGGAGATTCAACGGCAAGTACAACAACTCATCGACAACGGCCATGTACGTGAAAGCCTAAGCCCTTGCGCCGTTCCGGTTATTCTTGTGCCTAAGCCAGATGGAAGTTTCCGCTTGTGTTCCGATTGTAGACCTATCAATGCTGTTACCGTTCGATATAGGCATCCCATTCCTCGTTTAGATGACATGCTTGATGAACTTAGTGGAGCCAACTTTTTCTCAAAAGTTGATCTTAAAAGTGGCTATTATCAAATCCGCATACCAGAGGGTGATGAATGGAAAACTGCTTTCAAAACCAAATTTGGTTTATATGAGTGGTTAGTGATGCCTATGGGTCTTTCGGAGGCTCCCGGTACTTTTGTGCGTCTTATGCATCATGTGCTTCGTCCTTACATTGGAGTCTTTGTTGTGTTTTACTTTGATGATATTCTTGTGTTTAGCAAAACCATGAAAGAGAACATCAATCATGTAAAATCTGTGTTGCAAACTCTTCGCAAGGAAAGTCTTTATGCAAACTTGAAAAAATGCACTTTTGGAGTTGACAAAGTGGTTTTCTTGGGTTTTGTAGTATCCTCAAAGGGTGTCCATGTTGATGAATCTAAAATTCAAGCAATTAAAACTTGGCCCCAACCAACCAATTTGCAACAAGTGCGAAGTTTTCTTGGTCTTGCGGGTTTTTATCGTCGCTTTGTGAAAGATTTTAGCACAATTGCTGCTCCTTTGCATGCTTTGAGTAAGAAGAATACTCCCTTTGTTTGGGGAACTTTGCAATCAACCGCTTTTGATGAGCTCAAGTCTTTGCTTACTCATGCTCCGATTCTTGCTTTGCCCAATTTTGACAAAACTTTTGAGGTTCATTGTGATGCAAGTGGTACCGAAATTGGCGGAGTTTTGATGCAAGAAAAATGAGCCATTGCTTATTTTAGTGAAAAACTATCTGGTGCTAAACTTAATTATCCCATCTATGACAAAGAATTGTTTGCTTTAGTGCGTATGCTACATGTTTGGGAACATTACCTTAGACCTCATGAGTTTTTCATCCATACCGATCATGAAACGCTTATGTACCTCAAAGGTCAAACTAAATTAAACAAGCGTCATGCAAAATGGAGTGAATTCATTGAATCTTTTCCTTATGTGATCAAGTACATTAAGGGTAAAGAAAATGTAGTTGCCGACGCGCTTTCACGCATATGCATGCTTGTCACTCAACTTAAGTTGAATGTTATTGGTTTTGAGCATATAAATGACTTGTATAAGCATGATCCATCTTTTGCTTCTCCTTATGCTAAGTGTTTGACGCATACGTCTTGGGAACAATATTACATCAAGGATGGTTATCTTATGAGAGCTAACAAACTTTGCATTCCCGAGTCTTCTCTTCGTTTGCTCCTTTTGCAAGAGGCTCATGGAGGCGGACTCATGGGACACTTTGGACGCGACAAGACATTCGCCACGCCTCCAACAACTACTTTTGGCCCAAGATGTTCCATGACGTCTCACGCTTCACCAACCGATGCTATACATGTCAAAGCTAAGTCTAAAGCTCAATCTCATGGTCTTTACATGCCCTTCCTATTCCATATCAACCATGGCAAGACATTAGTATGGATTTTGTACTTGGTTTGCCTAGGACTCAAAATGGCAAGGATTCCGTGTTTGTTGTTGTGGATAGATTTTCTAAGATGGCACATTTCATACCTTGCAACAAGATAGACGATGCTTCACATGTTGCAAATCTCTTTTGTAGGGAAATCTTGCGACTCCATGGAGTACCAAAGACAATCGTCTCCGATCGTGACGTCAAGTTCTTGAGTTACTTTTGAAGACCCTATGTGCCAAGCTCGAATCAAGCTCTTGTTCTCCTCGGCATACCATCCTCAAACCGACGGCCAAACGGAGGTGACGAACCGCACAGTATCCACTCTACTTCGTGTCTTGATCAAGAAGAACATCAAGGAGTGGGAAGCATGTCTACCCATCGCCGAGTACGCCTACAATCGTGCAAGACATTCAACTACCGGCAAGTCCCCCTTCGAGGTTGTCTACGGTTTCAACCCGTTGTCCCCATTGGACATTCTACCACTTCCTCTCCAAGAGCGCACCAACATGGATGCAAGTGAACGAGCAAGCTACATCAAGAAGATGCACGAAGATACAAGGCACACCATTGAGCGCCAAGTACAACGTCAAGCAAACAAGCTCAACGCCAACAAGCAACCCATCGTCTTCAACATTGGTGATCTAGTGTGGCTACACCTTCGCAAGGACCGCTTCCCCAAAGAACGCAAGTCCAAGCTTCTCCCTCGAGCCGATGGTCCTTTCAAGGTGCTAGCACGCTACAACGACAACGCTTACAAGATCGACATACCTCGAGACAAATACAACGTGAGCGACATCTTCAACGTCAAGGACCTCGCACCATTCCATGGAGATGAAGCTTTTGATCCGAGGTCGGATCTCTCCCAAGGGGGGGGGGAGATGATGCGGAGCATCCCACGATCATCCCCATGCATCCACAACCGTCTCATCAAGAGCCAAGAGGACCCATGACACGAGCTAGAGCTAGAGCTCTCGAGAACGAGGTGACCTCCTTCCTTATTGATATCACATATGACCCACTCGAGACATGGCTACTACGTAAGTCCGATATGCTATGCATGATTAGGTGTCAAGGGGAACCTCCAGAGGGTGCACGTGAAGACGGACAAGCCGCCAAGTCCATGGATGAAGAGAACCAACGAAAACGAGCAAAATCTCCTTCCAGGCCCCGGACATCCGGCGTCCAAGCCCGGACATCCGGCCCCCCAGCCCGGATATCCGGCCTGAAGCCCGGAAATCGGCGCCCCCCCGATTCGGCTGAACAGTCGCCCCAGCCGGACATCCGGCTGATGGCCGGACATCCGGCGCCGCATGAAGTCCGGACATCCGGCCCGACGCCCGGACATCCGGCCTCCCCTGCCTGCGTGCAGTGCTTCCGGGACTTGTTCCTTGTACCCCTTCGACCCGAGACTATATATACTTGATCCCCTACCTCTTTCTAGGGTTAGCACTGGATTAGCTCATATTCTTGTGTGAGAGCCTTTGCTCATCCACTTGGCTACTTCTCCTCGGAGATCAGGACCTCTACGGAGAAGATCCCCCAAGCGGATTCAAGACCCCCTACTAGGGTGGACCCCATCAAGGCCTCCTCACGGAGAAGAACGATTACCTTTTGTATCTTTCCTTTGTTGATCTTGAATCTTGTGCCACCTTATGTGATCGATAATCTAGCACTTGTGTGATTGACCTCTTGTCGGTTGAGTGATTTCTCTCTCGTTTTCCCCATGTTTTCCCTCTTGTTCTTCGTGATTCACCGTAGGATCCGCTCCAACGTGAAAGATCGTCCACGTAGGGTTCCGCCCTACATCATGGAGACTCGTCCCTAAGTAGCCGAAACACCTTAGGAAACGGAAAAACCGCAAACTCAAAATCTCAAATGACTAATGTCAAATGGTGGTAGCGGAAAGCGGTGGTGGTTGCGGAAGCTCAATGGGGTTGCGTAAATGCAATGGTGGTTTTGGAATACACAATGCGGAAATGGGGTGTAAGGTGGTGAACTATACACGATGTCGGAGTTGGAAGCACGGTCCCTAAGTAGCCGAAACACCTTAGGAGACACAACTCACAACACAAAAAAATGGGTTAAGTTGGGGGTGGTGGAAATGTATGGTGGGTAAGCCTATGCGGAAGTGGCGGTGGTGGTTGACGAAGAAGCAACCATCCCTAATTAGCCGAAACACCTTAGGAGACTCGAATCACAACTCAAACAACCATGAGGAACAAAATTGGTTAGGTTGCGGAAGTTGGTGGTGGAGTCAAATGATGTTGGTAGTATTTTTGTTGGAAGGGGGATGTCAATAGCTTCAAAACGAGCTAAAGAACGCCAAAATCGGAGTTCGGATGAATTAGTTATGGACAAAACAAAAATCAGCCGAAAGTGATATCTACAGGTAGCGGACGTCCGCTAATGGACGGATGTCCGGTGGCCGGACGTCCGGTCTGGTCGGAAATCCGCTATTTCAGATCGGGTTAGGGGTTCCGGTCGTCCGGTGGATGACGGACGTCCGGTCATTCCAGGGGCTCCGGACGTCCTGTAAAGTGACGGTCGTCCGGTGGGTCGGGGTCAATGCGAGTGCGATATCCGGGGCGCGATTTTGGGCGGAAAATGGGGATTTTGGGGTCAAAATTGACGAGATTTCGTGGATGAAAGATGGGGAAACTTGGGGAAATGCTAGATCCACTCGAAACCAAGCAAATCCATGGATCAAAATCAACAAAACATCATCAAAACTAACAAATCACAAAAAATTTGGGGCTATTTTGGTGGGGATTTTCGAATTTGGGGAAGAACACAACAAAATCAAGCTAGAAAAAGAGGGGTAGGGGCTCCAAAAACGTGATCAACCTTGCTCTGATCCAAGATGATGTAGGGCGGAACCCTATGGTGACGATCTTTCACGTTTGGAGAGGATCCCTACGAGGAACACGAAGAACGAGCGGAAGAGCACGAGGGAAATCACGGGGAAAACACAAGAGAATCACTCAAACCAACAAGATCAATCACACATGTGCTAGATCGATGAACACAAAGGGAGATACATGATTCAAGGTCAACAAAGGACGATACAAACGATAGCCGTTCTTCTCCGTGAGGAGGTCTTGATGGGGGCCACCCAAGAGGGGGTCTTGAATCCAAGGTGGATCTTCTCCGAAGAGGGGCCGCGGTCTCTCTCGTGGAGTAGATCCAGTATGGATGAGCGAAACTCTATCTAACAATGAGCTAAATCAACGCTAACCCTAGCTAGGAGGAGCTGGAGGAGTATATATAGTCTATGTCCACGAAGGGGTAAGTGAGAGAGAGGATACATGGGCCTCGGGCCCGAACACTGTGCGCAGACAGGTACCGGACGTCCGCAGGGGGCCGGTCATCCGGTGGCTCGTGGGCGTCCGGACGTCCGGTAGTCTCCGGACTTCCGCTAATTCGGCTCGGGTGTTGTGGCACCGGTCGTCCGGTGGGGCCGGTCGTCCGCTCGCTGGGAGGTATGGCCGGTCGTCCGGTCCTGGACGGACGTCCGCTCGCTGTAGCCTGGTACTTGGCGCAGGTTTGCTTCAGGTGCCGGACGTCCGGTCCCGACCGGTCGTCCGGTGGCTGGAGTTTCTTTGGCATCTCTTCTTCTTGGTCCTTGTACTTGGCGTCCTCGCTAGCTGTTCCTTTGTGATGTAGGGCGGAACCCTATGTGGACGATCTTTCACGTTTGGAGAGGATCCCTACTAGGAACACGAAGAACGAGCGGAAGAACACGAGGGAAATCACGGGGAAAACACAAGAGAATCACTCAAACCAACAAGATCAATCACACATGTGCTAGATCGAAGAACACAAAGGGAGATACATGATTCAAGGTCAACAAAGGACGATACAAACGGTAGCCGTTCTTCTCCGTGAGGAGGTCTTGATGGGGGCCACCCAAGAGGGGGTCTTGAATCCAAGGTGGATCTTCTCCGAAGAGGGGCCGCGGTCTCTTTCATGGAGTAGATCCGGTATGGATGAGCGAAGCTCTATCTAACAATGAGCTAAATCAACGCTAACCCTAGCTAGGAGGAGGTGGAGGAGTATATATAGTCTATGTCCACGAAGGGGTAAGTGAGAGAGAGGATACATGGGCCTCGGGCCCGAACACTGTGCGCATACAGGTACCGGACGTCCGCTAGGGGCCGGTCGTCCGGCGGCTCGTGGGCGTCCGGACGTCCGGTAGTCTCCGGACTTCCGCTAATTCGGCTCGGGTGTTGTGGCACCGGTCGTCCGGTGGGGCCGGTCGTCCGCTTCATTGGGAGGTATGGCGGTCGTCCGGTCTGGGACGGACGTCCGCTCGCTGTAGCCTGGTACTTGGCGCAGGTTTGCTTCAGGTGCCGGACGTCCGGTCCCGACCGGTCGTCCGGTGGCTGGAGTTTCTTTGGCAGCTCTTCTTCTTGTACTTCACGGTCGGTGTCCTCGCCGTCTTGTCCATGGTCTTCCTCCTTGTTCTTGGTCATGCATAGCACATATATTTGAGGTAGTAACCATGTCTCACATGTGGAAAGTGATGGTTCGGAGAGGAGCGAGTTCACCTTCTGTCCAATGGCGTATAGTCGAGGTCTCATCTTATGTACCCTTGGGTCATGGGGAGTGGTCGAAGTGGACATGGGGATGATCGTAGGATGCTCCGCATCATCTCCCCTCCCTTGGGAAAGATCCGGCCTCGGATCGTGATCCTCATCACCATGGGAACGGTTGTCGTGGACGGACTTGAAGTTGGACGGAGTTGAAAACATGGCGCAATCCAAGTACTTCAAGGTGTCGCCGGAGCGATAGACATGCAAAAAGAGCAAACACAAGCAACACTCGGGAATACAATGGCTAGCGCACACAAAGTGTCCATCATGTAAGAATGAGTCCGTGCGGCAAGATTGGTCGTGACAAAGCGCATGAAGCTTATCAAGATGATCTAGAATGAGATGCAAAGCATTCATGGGAGGAAATGCAATCATTGTGCACACAAATGTGTTGTGAATATGATGAATGCAACCACGGTGCAGAATGATGTCATAGTGAGACGGTTTATCAATAGCATGAATATGGCAATGGATGCTCAACATGATTATGTTATCATGCAATTGATGAAAGGCAATGTGATCATTATGTATGAAGATGCCATCAAGAAAGATCACAACAAATTTGCTAAGAAAATGCACAAGCTCATATATCATGGATGACATGGGAATAGGTGCAACAAGACAATCATAATGTGTGTCAATCCATGCATAGGGTGCAAACTTGTGGTGAGTATGATATGTCCATCGAGCATGACATGTATGAGCATAATCAACTAATATGGAGGTGTTGGTGTACCGAAGCTCGATGTCGAGGCATGAGTGGAGTTCCGAAGGTGCATCCAATAAGTGCGAGTGCTCCTCAATGTGAAGGTCCATGTAGCCATTCTCCAATGTCGCTCCTCCGTTCACGAGATGTATCATGTAGACAACAAGAAGGAAACAACAATGAAAGAGTGATCCATCCAATATGCGTATTTGAGGATGGCTCAAAGGGAAGGAGGTCACCTTTAGGAGGTTCTCAAGGATGATGGAGTTGCGCATCTTGTATGCCTTCACATAAGCAAGTTGTCTCGTGATGTTACCGCCTTGTGAATCCTTCAAAATGAAAGAACATGACAAACACTCGGAAAAACAAATGAGGTTGGCGGAAGTGCAAAACCTATCATTCGTGTGGTAAGATACCCAACAAGTGTATGCATCATGCTCATCATAAGAAAGTACAAGGGAGCATTTTATAGTATGGAGGCATATGATGGGAGAACAACCAAATACAATAGGCTCAAGTAAACAAGCATGCATCACAAGTAAAGTGTCAAAGTCTCCAAGATCAATAAGCATAGATGCAACAATTGGAGGCAATCGACAATGAACGAGATATATCATGTGAGAGGCATGAACATATATGTCATCAACCCAAGAAAGCAAGTGATGGTGGAACATGGGTGATGCAACATAGCAAGCAATCATAGCGATCAAGTCAAGCAAGCTAGTAGTGCGAAGATGCAACAAACTAGATGTAATCATGGTAATCATGTCATGTGTGCAAATAGTGGGCATATAAAATGCACATGACATAGCACAAGCATAAAGGCGAGATATGAGCAAAATAGCATCAATAGCATGGGGCACTGATGAGGACATCAATACCATTGTTACATCCACAGCCCCTGCTGCTATACATACTGGACCAATTACTAGAGCTCGCGCACGCCAATTGAATTATCAGGTACTTTCGTTTCTTGGTAACGATTCCAATGTTCATGAGAATATGATGCTGCCTAAATTGGATACATTTGTTTTGCTTACAAATGAAGGGCCTACCATGGACAAGAAAGATGAACCTTGGAGCAAGTTCAAGCATGGAGATGTTGGCATGCGTAAGGGGAACAAGAACGGAGTTACAAGTGATGATTCCAGGACTTTGAAGCCACCCTAATGAGTGCATGAGGCCTTGGACGAAATATACAAGATGCCACTTCATAATATTCGTTTATAGGCTATTCTAGGTGCTGCGTCACCTTATTATTGGGCCAGGCCCATGTAATTTCGAAATAAGTATAGGCTGTTTTTAGAGTCCGTATGTGTGGGGAAACAAGAGTTAGGGTTGATTTCGGACCCCTCCACCAAGGGCCATGAAATTCCCCCCTCTTCCTCCATATATACAGCCCTTAGGGCACCGTTTAGACCTGGGGTTTTGTTTAGATTAAAAGTTCGCCATAGCTGCAACCGCGTGCATTTCGTTTGTGTTCAACGACCGGACAAAGCGCCACAGAACCCCACCTTGATCAATAAAGCTTTCATCTTATATTCGCAATATCCAGATTGCAATCTCAGTTTCTTGCTTGTTCTTCGTTTGCTCGCAGGAAAGCAGGCCCTCGTGGTCAGGTTGTGATAGAGGCCAAGGTGTCCGTCTTTCGATGAGATGTGGTTTTCGCTTTGGAGGTAGTCGACTTTGACGATCCGACTACGACGTCTTGAGGGGCGTCGCGCCTTAGCAATCGCTAAACCAACTCCGAGAGGTTATTGACCCACGCCGAGACACGATCAACGACCACGAGGGTCTTTCCTGCGAGCAAGCGAAGAACAAGCAAGAAACTGAGATTGCAATCTGGATATTGCGAATATAAGATGAAAGCTTTATTGATCAAGGTGGGGTTCTGTGACGCTTTGTCCGGTCGTGGAACACAAACGGCACGCAAGTTGCAGCTATGGCTAACTTTTTAATCTAAACAAAACCTAAGGTCTAAACGGTGCCCTAAGGGCTGTATATATGGAGGAAGAGGAATTTCGTGGCCCTTGGTGGAGGGGTCCCAAATCAACCCTAACTCTTGTTTCCCCACACATACGGACTCTAAAAACAGCCTATACTTAAGTATTTCGAAATTACATGGGCCTGGCCCAATAATAAGGTGACGAGCACCTAGAATAGCCTATGGACTAATATTATGAAGTGGCATCTTGTATATTTCGTCCAAGGCCTCATGCACTCATTAGGGTGGCTTCAAAGTCCCGAATCATCACTTGTAACTCCGTTTGTTCTCCTTGCGCATGGCATTATCTCCATGCTTGTTCTTGCTCCAATGTCCATCCTTCTCCAAGCTAGGGCCTTCATTTGTAAGCAAAACAAATGTATCCAATTTAGGCAGCATCATATTCTCATGAACATTAGAATCATTACCAAGAAACGAAAGTACCGATAATTTAATTGGCGCATGCGCGAGCTCTAGTAATTGGTCCAAGATATGTAGCAAGAGGGGCTGTGGGTGTAACAATGGTATTGATGTCCTCATCAGGTTGATCGTGTTCGGCGCGGTCAATAACCCTCGGAAGTTGGTTTAGCGATTGCTAGGCGCTGACGGCTCAAGACGTCAGAGTCGGATCGCCAAGGTAGACTCCCACGTAAACGATAGCCACCATCTCATCGAAACATCGGGACACCTTTGCCTCTATCAAGTGGTATCAGATTTCCAAGGTTGCTCGGTGAGATTTTACAGTTTTTCGTAGTTTAGATGGAGTCTGTTTTTCATACCTATTGTCCATTTAAAAAGCCACAAAAAAAAAATTAGGTTAGTTCATCATATCCCAACCAATCTGAGCCTTTGCATAATCTTTTTAGGGTTTTGCTTTGTTGAATTTATGGGTGCATCGTCGTGTCTAGTTGCTTGTCTTAGAGTCTAGTCTTTAGAGTTTCGAAGTTCGTCATAAGTTGTCACGTCGCTAGCGCACCATCATCTTCGCCCGCCACCTACCACCACCGCTCCGAATCCGTGATCCATAGACCACCACCAATCCGTGTCCATATACCACCACCGATCCATATCCATATACTACCACCGCTACCACCACCGCTGCCATATACCACCACCATATATCCACCACCACCATATATCCACCACCAATCCGAAGTTCCTTGCATATTAGGTTTGTTTTTAGATCCATCTAGTTTCCGATTCGTGTTTCCTTGCCGAGTAGGTTTGGAAAAAAAAGTCCGAAACCACCTCCGCTTAGGCCCAAAATTTTCCGAAAACGATTTGTCAAAAAAAAATTGGCTATCCTATTTTTAGGTGTTTATAAGCGTATTGAGATCGCCGTTATAGAAAGTTTTTTGACCTGCTTCCAGCTTTTGGGTCCGGCAATCGAAAAAAAATTGGTCAAAAAATTTCGTGCCCATCCTGTCGGTTTGACCTGGAAGAGTTTTGAGACACTCGCCATTATAGTGATTTTTCAAAAAAAAAAAAAAAAGCAAAAAAAAAAAGCAGCAAGAAAAAAAAAAGAGCGAAAAAAAATTCCAGAGTGTGCTTTTCCCTTGTTTACGCAGCAGCGCCGTGATTTTGTTAGTGTTCTAGGCTCGCCTCTAGCACGGGTCTAGCCTAGGACCAAAGACAAGATCGCTGTTGAGCGCTTATTCAACTTTGCATCTCTCGAATTGATTATTGCTGACCCTTTTTGCTACCATATTATAAGCCTTCCCAGCTCCACATACATCTACATCGTATGCTTGACTCTCCCCGTAATCGCTTCTATCCAAGCTTTGAGAGTTTTGACTACATCGGTTGTCGATCACCGTCTTCTGGGTAAGAACCTGGTAAGACTTTGAGATTTGCTTGACGGATTTCGATCCGCCCACCACACCACCACCACCACTTCCTAGTAGTCCGTCAATCATATTCTTGTGTGTTTTATTGTTGCTAACCATGGCAGGATCACAAGCCGACGGATCGATCGGGAGAACATGACAAACAAAGCGCTACATGATAAGTTTCAACAAATGATGAGTGGGCAGGTGGAAGATGTGTTAAATAGATTTGAAGAGGCCATGGAGAAGATAGATGGCATTGAGAAGGCGTTCAAACAAAGCTCGATAACAAGTTTAATGAATTGCTCGCGCTCTACCACCACCACCACCGCGGCACCTAACGCACCTCTACTACAACAACAAGGACTACCTCCACATCGCGAACAGCCCTCCGCCGAGCTTCCCGTGTCCCTCTTCACCGCCAAGCTGCTGTGTGCTGCTGTTGATACTTCAGGCTCCTCGCTGCTGGGTGGGGAGGATGATTATGTGAGAGCTTACGAGGATGAGGTTGATCAACATCGAACTACGTGCAACCACCAAAGCACCACAACCACCAGGTCGCCCACATGCAAATAATGGCAATGTTCGCTCCCCTTCGTGTACGAGATCATGACCATCTCCCTAAACTAAAATTGAATATTCCACCATTTGAGGGTAGATATGTTCCGATATGATGAGGACATCAATACCATTGTTACACCCACAGCCCCTCATCGCTACATATCTTCGGACCAATTACTAGAGCTTGCGACGCCAATTAAATTATCGTACTTTCGCTTTCTTGGTAATGATTCTAATGTTCATGAGAATATGATGCTGCTTAAATTGGATACATTTGTTTTGCTTACAAATGAAGGCCCTAGCTTGGAGAAGGATGGACATTGAGCAAGAACAAGCATGGAGATAATGCCATGCGCAAGGGGAACAAGAACGGAGTTACAAGTGATGATTTCAGGACTTTGAAGCCACCATAATGGATGCATGAAGCCTTGGACGAAATATACAAGATGCTACTTCATAAATGTCGTCCCGAGGCTATTCTAGGTGCTGCGTCACCTTATTAGTGGGCCAGGCCCATGTAATTTCGAAATACTTAAGTATAGGCTGTTTTTAGAGTCCGTATGTGGGGAAACAAGAGTTAGGGTTGATTTCGACCCTCCACCAAGGGCCACGAAATTCCCTCTTCCTCCATATATACAGCCCTTAGGGCACCGCTTAGACCTTGGGTTTTGTTTAGATTAAAAGTTCGCCATAGCTGCAACTTCGCGCATTTCGCTTGTGTTCAACGACTGCATAAAGGCGCCACAGTAACCCCACCTTGATCAATAAAGCTTTCATCTTATATTCGCAATATCCAGATTGCAATCTCAGCTTGCTTGTTCTTCGCTTGCTCGCAGGAAATGCACTCGTGGTCATGTTGATCGTGTTCGCGTGGTCAATAACCTCTCGGAGTTGGTTTAGCGATTGCTAAGGCGCGACGCCCTCAAGACGCTCTTAGTCGGATCGTCAAAGTCGACTTCTCCAAAGCGAAAACCACATCTCATCGAAAGACGGACACCTTTGCCTCTATCAAGTGGTATCAGATTTTCAGGTTGCTCGGTGAGATTTTACAGTTTTTCGAGATTAGATCGAGTCTGTTCTTCATACCTAAAGTCCACGAAAAAGCCACAAAAAAATTTAGGGTTAGTTCATCATATCCAACCAATCTGAGCCTTTGCATAATCTTTTTAGGGTTTTGCTTTGTTGAATTTATGTTGCATCGCCGTGTCTAGTTGCTGGTCTTAGCGTCTAGTCTTTAGAGTTTCGAGTTCTGGTCATAAGTTGTCACGCCGCCACCGCACCATCATCATCGCCTCGCCACCTACCACCACCGCCCGAATCCGTGATCCATAGACCACCACCAATCCGTGTCCGTATACCACCACCGATCCATATCCATATACTACCACCGCTACCACCACCGCTGCCATATACCACCACCATATATCCAATCCGAGTTCCTTGCATATTAGGGTTGTTTTTAGATCCATCTAGTTTCCGATTCGTGTTTCCTTGCGGAGTAGGTTTTGGAAAAAAAGAGTCCGAAACCACCTCCGCTTAGGCCCAAAATTTTCCGAAAACACACTTGTCGAAAATTTTTCCGCTATCTTATTTCTAAGTGTTTCTAAGCGTATTGAGACATGTCAATTATAGAAAGTTTTTTGACCTGCTTCAGCTTTTTGGGTCCGGCAAAAAAAAAATTGGTCAAAAAATTTCGTGCCCATCCCGTCGGTTTGACCTCGGAAGAGTTTTGAGACACTCGCCATTATAGTGATTTTTCGCAAAAAAAAAAAAAAAAAAAAAAGCAGAAAAAAAAAGCGAAAAAAATTTTTCCAGAGTGTGCTTTTCCGTTGTTTCCGTGCAGCGCCGTGATTTTGTTAGTGTTCTAGGCTCGCCTCTAGTACGGTTCAGCCTAGGACCAAAGACAAGACCGTCGTTGAGCGCTTATTCAACTTTGCATCTCTGAATTGATTATTGCTAACCTTTTTTTGCTACCATATTATAAGCCTTCCCAGCTCCACATACATCTACATCGTATGCTTGACTCTCCCCGTAATCGCTTCTATCCAAGCTTTGAGAGTTTTGACTACATCGGTTGCCGATCACCGCCTCTCTTTGGGTAAGAACGGTAAGAATTTGAGATTTGCTCGACGGATTTGTGATCGCCCACCACACCACCACCACCACTTCCTAGTAGTCCGTCAATCATATTCTTGTGTGTTTCTATTGCTGCTAACCATGGCAGGATCATGTCATTTAGACCGACCGGGAGAACATGACAAACAAAGCGCTACATGATAAGTTTCAACAAATGATGAGTGGGCAGGTGGACGATGTGCTAAATAGATTTGAAGAGGCCATGGATAAGATAGATGGCATTGAGAAGGCGTCAAACAAAGCTCGATAACAAGTTTAATGAATTGCTCGCTGCCTACCACCACCACCACCGGCTGCACCTAACGCACCTCTACTACAACAACAAGGACTACCTCCACATCGCGAAACAGCCCTCCGCCGAAGCTTCCCTTGTCCCTCTTCACCGCCAAGCTGCCGGTGCTGCTGTTGATACTTCGTGGCTCCCGCCGCTTTGCGGTGGGGAGGATGATTATGTGAGAACTTACGAGGATGAGGTTGATCAACATCGAACTACGGCAACCACCAAGACCACAACCACCAGGTCGCCCACATGCAAATAATGGCAATGTTCGGCTCCCTTCAGTACGAGATCATGACCATCTCCCTAAACTGAAATTGAATATTCCACCATTTAAGGGTAGATATGTTCCTGATATATATCTTACTTGGGAGTTAGAAACTGAACAACGATTTACATGTTTACAATATCCCGAGGAGAGACGTGTTCTCGCTGTTGTTTGTGCTTTCACTAGCTTTGCATGTGTTTGGTGGTCCAACATTGTAGATTATATCCTGCTCCAGCTACTTGGGCTGCTTTGAAAACTGCTATGCGCACTCGCTGGTTCCACCATATTATCAGCGTGAATTACTTCAAAAATTGCAGCGCTTAAGACAAGGAAAAATTCGTAGAAGAATATTATCGAATTACAAACTGGCTTGATTAGATGTGGTATTGTTGAGGAGAATGAAGCTATGCTTGCACGTTTTCGGGTGGATTAAATAGAGAGATTCAGACCATTCTAGACTACAAGGATTATAATAATATCACCGATTATTCCATCTTGCTTGTAAAGCTGAACGTGAAGTGCAGGATCGACAGCGCTGGCGCGAACTAACTTTTCTCGCAGGTCGACCTTCATCATGGACACCACGCATCATCTACTTCCACACGCTCTACTACACCGCACCTCCGCCGGCTGCCACCTCCAACCGTGATACAAGAAAGCAGGCACAACCACCACTATCTCGCCAAGAGCACACCGCTGGGCTCACACAGTAGCTCTTCTTCTTCCATGGCGCCAACAGGCACACAAGTGATATTATTTGTCGTCGTTGTAAGGGAAGAGGACATTTTGCAGAGAATGCCAATCTCAGCAGTGTGATGATTGCTACCGAGGATGGTGGGTATGAGTCCGCTAGTGACTATGATGAAGAGACTTTGGCTCTTATTACACATGAAGAACACGGTGGAGATGATTCTGATCATGAGACCCAATACATGGCTGTCAAGATGCCGATGTGTATGAATGTTTAGTTGCTCAACGTGTTTTGAGTGTGCAGGTTACACAAGCTGAGCAAAATCAGAGGCATAACTTGTTCCATACAAAGGAGTTGTGAAGGAACGTTCTATTCAAGGCCATCATAGATGGAGGGAGCTGCAACAACTTGGCTAGCATGGATATGGTGGAGAAGCTTTCTCACCACAAGACCACATCCACATCCTTACTACATCCAATGGTTCAACAACAGCGGCAAGGTTAAGGTAACACGATCTGCTCGTGTGTATTTTAGTATCTCTACATATGATGATTATGTTGATTATGATGTGGTACCTATGCAAGCATGTTCCTTATTACTTGGTAGCCATGGCAATTTGATAAAATTCTGTACACCATGGTAGAAACAATCAGTATACTCTTGTTCACAAGGATAAAAATATTACTTTGCTTCCTATGACTCTGATTCCATTTTGAAAGATGATATTAATAGAGCTAATAAAGCAAAACAGAGAAAAATAAGAGTGAAAATCAGATTGTGGCAAAAGAATTTGAGCAACAAATGAAGCCTAATAATAAACCATCTAATGTTGCTTCTGAAATTAAACTGAAAAGTGCATGTTTATTTGCCACCAAATCTGATATTGATGAGCTAGATTCTAGCAAATCTGTTTGCTATCTTTTGTGTGCAAAGAGGCATTATTTTCATTCGAGGACGTGTTTTCCTCTTTGCCCCTCGCTGTCACTAACATTTTGCAGAGTTCACGACGCCTTCCCACAAGACGTGCCACCGGATTACCACCTATTCGAGGGA
Organism: Aegilops longissima; assembly: GCA_021605205.1. Taxonomy (NCBI): domain Eukaryota; kingdom Viridiplantae; phylum Streptophyta; class Magnoliopsida; order Poales; family Poaceae; genus Aegilops; species Aegilops longissima. Next base: position 21,395 of record JAHIAM010001776.1, read on the forward strand.
TTGAGCATCAAATTGACTTAATTCCCGTGCATCGCTACCCAACCGCGCACCATACCGCACTCAATCCAGAGGAGACGAAGGAGATTATGCGTCAAGTACAGGAGCTGCTCGACAAAGGTTATATACGCCGAATCTCTTAGTCCTTGTGCTGTTCCTATTATACTAGTGCCTAAAAAGGATGGTACGTCATGTATGTGTGTTGATTGTAGAGGCATTAATAATATTACTATTCGTTATCGCCATCCTATTCCTAGGCTAGATGATATGCTTGATGAATTGAGTGGCTCTACAATATTCTCCAAAGTTGATTTGCATAGTGGATACCATCAAATTCGTATGAAATTGGGAGATGAATGGAAAACAGCATTTAAAACTAAGTTTGGATTATATGAGTGGTTAGTCATGCCTTTGGGTTAACTAATGCACCTAGTACTTTCATGAGATTAATGAACTAAGTTTTACGTGTTTTCATTGGACGATTTGCATGCTTCTTCAAGCTGGGGCCTTCATTTGTAAGCAAAACAAATGTATCCAATTTAGGCAGCATCATATTCTCATGAACATTAGAATCATTACCAAGAAAGCGAAAGTACCGATAATTTAATTGGCGTGCGAAAGTGACTCTAGTAATTGGTCCAGGATATGTAGCAGTAGGGGCTGTGGGTGTAACAATGGTATTGATGTCCTCATCAGGTTGATCGTGCTCCGGCGTGGTCAATAACCCTCGGAAGTTGGTTTAGCGATTGCTAAGGCGCGACGGCTCGCACGTTCGTAGTCGGATCGTCAAGGTAGACTCCCACAGAAACGATAGCCACCATCTCATCGAAACATCGGGACACCTTTGCCTCTATCAAGTGGTATCAGATTTCCAGGTTGCTCGGTGAGATTTTACAGTTTTTCGTAGTTTAGATGGAGTCTGTTTTTCATACCTATTGTCCACGAAAAAGCCACAAAAAAAAATTAGGGTTAGTTCATCATATCAGAACCAATCTGAGCCTTTGCATAATCTTTTTAGGGTTTTGCTTTGTTGAATTTGCGGGTGCATCGTCGTGTCTAGTTGCTTGTCTTAGAGTCTAGTCTTTTAGAGTTTCGAGTTCTGGTCATAAGTTGTCACGTCGCTAGCGCACCATCATCTTCGCCCCTGCCACCTACCACCACCGCTCGAATCCGTATCCATAGACCACCACCAATCCGTGTCCATATACCACCAGATCCATATCCATATACTACCACCGCTACCACCACAGCTGCCATATACCACCACCATATATCCACCACCACCATATATCCACCACCAATCCGAGTTCCTTGCATATTAGGTTTGTTTTGAGATCCATCTAGTTTCGATTCGTGTTTCCTTGCGGAGTAGGTTTGGAAAAAAAAAGTCTGAAACCACCCTCCGTTTAGGCCCAAAATTTTCAGCGTACTTGTCAAAAAAAATTGGCTATCCTATTTTTAGGTGTTTATAAGCGTATTGAGGCGATCGCCGTTATAGAAAGTTTTTTGACCCGTTTCGGTTTTGGGTCGGGCGATCGAAAAAAAAAATTGGTCAAAAAATTTCGTGCCCATCCTGTCGGTTTGACACAGGAAGAGTTTTGAGACACTCGCCATTATAGTGATTTTTCGCAAAAAAAAAAAAAAGCATAAAAAAAAGCAGCATAAAAAAAAAAAGAAAAAAAAATTCAGTGTGCTTTTCCCTTGTTTACGTGCAGCGCCGTGATTTTGTTAGTGTTCTAGGCTCGCGTCTCTACACGGTCTAGCCTAGGACCCGACCTGATCTCTGCGTCGTTGGCGTTTATTCAACTTTGCATCTCTGAATTGATTATTCTGACCCTTTTGCTACCATATTATAAGCCTTCCAGCTCCACATACATCTACATCGTGCGTTTGACTCTCACAGTAATCGCTCTATCAAGCTTTGAGAGTTTTGACTACATCGGTTCTTGATCACCGCTTTCTTCTTTGAGTAGGCTGGTAAGACTTTGAGATTTGCTTGCGGTTTCATTGTCCACCACCACCACCACCACTTCCTAGTAGTCTGTCGAATCATATTCTTGTGTGTTTCTATTGCTGCTAACCATGGCAGGATCAAGCCAAGCGTGTTGGCGGGAGAACATGACAAACAAAGCGCTACATGATAAGTTTCAACAAATGATGAGTGGGCGGTGGAAGATGTGTTAAATAGATTTGAAGAGGCCATGGAGAAGATAGATGGCATTGAGAAGGCGTTGAAACAAAGCTCGATAACAAGTTTAATGAATTGCTCGTAGCGTCTACCACCACCACCCGGCGGCACCTAACGCACCTCTACTACAACAACAAGGACTACCTCCACATGCATGAAACAGCCCTCCATGGAGCTTCCGTGTCCCTCTTCAGCTGGCCAAGCTCTTTGGTGCTTCTTTGTTGATATACATGGCTCCTGCTGCTGCGGTGGGGAGGATGATTATGTGAGAGCTTACGAGGATGAGGTTGATCAACATCAGAACTACGTGCAACCACCAGCACCACAACCACCAGGTCGTCCACATGCAAATAATGGCAATGTTCGGGCTCCCCTTCAGGTACGAGATCATGACCATCTCCCTAAACTAAAATTGAATATTCCACCATTTGAGGGTAGATATGTTCCTGATATGATGAGGACATCAATACCATTGTTACACCCACAGCCCCTACTGCTACATATACTGGACCAATTACTAGAGCTTGCGCACGCCAATTAAATTATCAGGTACTTTCGTTTCTTGGTAATGATTCTAATGTTCATGAGAATATGATGCTGCCTAAATTGGATACATTTGTTTTGCTTACAAATGAAGGCCCTAGCTTGGAGAAGGATGGACATTGGAGCAAGAACAAGCATGGAGATAATGCCATGCGCAAAGAGAACAAACGGAGTTACAAGTGATGATTTCAGGACTTTGAAGCCACCATAATGGATGCATGAAGCCTTGGACGAAATATACAAGATGCTACTTCATAAATGTCGTCCGAGGCTATTCTAGGTGCTCGTCACCTTATTAGTGGGCCAGCCCATGTAATTTCGAAATACTTAAGTATAGGCTGTTTTTAGAGTCCGTATGTGTGGGGAAACAAGAGTTAGGGTTGATTTGGACCCCTCCACCAAGGGCCACGAAATTCCCCCTCTTCCTCCATATATACAGCCCTTAGGGCACCGTTTAGACCTTGGGTTTTGTTTAGATTAAAAGTTAGCCATAGCTGCAACTTGGCGTGCCGTTTGTGTTCAACGACCGGACAAAGCGTCCACAGAACCCCACCTTGATCAATAAAGCTTTCATCTTATATTCGCAATATCCAGATTGCAATCTCAGTTTCTTGCTTGTTCTTCGTTTGCTCGCGGAAGCAGACCCTCGTGGTCATGTTGATCGTGCTCGGCGTGGTCAATAACCTCTCGGAGTTGGTTTAGCGATTGCTAAGCGCGGCGTCCTCGCGCGTTCTTAGTCGGATCGTCAAAGTCGACTTCCTCCAAAGCGAAAACCACATCTCATCGAAAGGCGGGACACCTTTGCCTCTATCAAGTGGTATCAGATTTTCAGGTTGCTCGGTGAGATTTTACAGTTTTTCGTAGATTAGATCGAGTCATTCTTCATACCTAAAGTCCACGAAAAAGCCACAAAAAAATTTAGGGTTAGTTCATCATATCCGAACCAATCGAGCCTTTGCATAATCTTTTTAGGGTTTTGCTTTGTTGAATTTGCGGTTGCATCGTCGTGTCTAGTTCTGGTCTTAGCGTCTAGTCTTTTAGAGTTTGAGTTCGGTCATAAGTTGTCACGCCGCCACCGCACCATCATCATCGCCCTCGCCACCTACCACCACCGCTCGAATCCGTATCCATAGACCACCACCAATCCGTGTCCATATACCACCACCGATCCATATCCATATACTACCACCGCTACCACCACCGCTGCCATATACCACCACCATATATCCAATCCGAGTTCCTTGCATATTAGGGTTGTTTTGAGATCCATCTAGTTTCGATTCGTGTTTCCTTGCGGAGTAGGTTTGGAAAAAAAAAGTCTGAAACCACCCTCGTTTAGGCCCAAAATTTTCGAAAACACACTTGTCGAAAATTTTTACGGCTATCTTATTTCTAAGTGTTTCTAAGCGTATTGAGGCGATCGCCGTTATAGAAAGTTTTTTGACCCGTTTCGAGTTTTGGGTCGGGCGTCGAAAAAAAAAATTGGTCAAAAAATTTCGTGCCCATCTGTCGGTTTGACCTCGGAAGAGTTTTGAGACACTCGCCATTATAGTGATTTTTCGCAAAAAAAAAAAAAAGCGCAAAAAAAAAAAAGCAAAAAAAAAGCGAAAAAAATTTTTCAGTGTGCTTTTCCGTTGTTTCCGTGCAGCGCCGTGATTTTGTTAGTGTTCTAGGCTCGCGTCTCTAATGCGGTCTAGCCTAGGACCAACCGATCCGTCGTTGGCGTTTATTCAACTTTGCATCTCTGAATTGATTATTGCTAACCTTTTTTGCTACCATATTATAAGCCTTCCCAGCTCCACATACATCTACATCGTGCGTTTGACTCTCCACAGTAATCGCTCTATCAAGCTTTGAGAGTTTTGACTACATCGGTTGCGATCACCTTTCTTCTTTGGTAGGCTGGTAAGAATTTGAGATTTGCTTGACGGTTTGTGATTGTCCACCACACCACCACCACCACTTCCTAGTAGTCTGTGAATCATATTCTTGTGTGTTTCTATTGCTGCTAACCATGGCAGGATCACAAGCCAAGCGAGGTATTTGGGAGAACATGACAAACAAAGCGCTACATGATAAGTTTCAACAAATGATGAGTGGGCAGGTGGACGATGTGCTAAATAGATTTGAAGAGGCCATGGATAAGATAGATGGCATTGAGAAGGCGTTGAAACAAAGCTCGATAACAAGTTTAATGAATTGCTCGTGCGTCTACCACCACCACCACCGGCTGCACCTAACGCACCTCTACTACAACAACAAGGACTACCTCCATCATGTGAAACAGCCCTCCATGAGCTTCCTTGTCCCTCTTGACTGGCCAAGCTGCTGGTGCTGCTTTGTTGATATACATGGCTCCTGCTGCTGCGGTGGGGAGGATGATTATGTGAGAACTTACGAGGATGAGGTTGATCAACATCGAACTACGTGCAACCACCAGCACCACAACCACCAGGTCGTCCACATGCAAATAATGGCAATGTTGGGCTCCCCTTCAGTGCGAGATCATGACCATCTCCTAAACTGAAATTGAATATTCCACCATTTGAGGGTAGATATGTTCTGATATATATCTTACTTGGGAGTTAGAAACTGAACAACGATTTACATGTTTACAATATCACGAGGAGAGGCGTGTTCCTGCTGTTGTTTGTGCTTTCACTAGCTTTGCATGTGTTTGGTGGTGCGAACATTGTAGATTATATCCTGTTCCAGCTACTTGGGCTGCTTTGAAAACTGCTATGCGTACTCGTTGGGTTCCACCATATTATCAGCGTGAATTACTTCAAAAATTGCAGCGCTTAAGACAAGGAAAAATTCGGTGAAGAATATTATCGGGAATTACAAACTGGCTTGATTAGATGTGGTATTGTTGAGGAGAATGAAGCTATGCTTGCACGTTTTACGGGTGGATTAAATAGAGATTCAGACCATTCTAGACTACAAGGATTATAATAATATCACTCGATTATTCCATCTTGCTTGTAAAGCTGAGCGTGAAGTGCAGGATCGGCAGGCGTTGGCGCGAACTAACTTTTCTGCAGGTCGACCTTCATCATGGACACCACGTGCATCATCTACTTCCACGTTCTACTACACGGCACCTCCGTGGCTGCCACCTCAACCGTGATACAAGAAAGCGAGGCACAACCACCACTATCGCCAAGAGCACACTGCTTGGGCCTACAGAGCTCTTCTTCTTCCATGGCGTCAACAGGGCACACAAGTGATATTATTTGTCGTCGTTGTAAGGGAAGAGGACATTTTTGAGAGAATGCCAATCTCAGCGTGTGATGATTGCTCTTGAGGATGGTGGGTATGAGTCCGCTAGTGACTATGATGAAGAGACTTTGGCTCTTATTACACATGAAGAACACGGTGGAGATGATTACGATCATGAGACCCAATACATGGCTCTTTGAAGATCTTGACAGGTATGAATGTTTAGTTGCTCAACGTGTTTTGAGTGTGCAGGTTACACAAGCTGAGCAAAATCAGAGGCATAACTTGTTCCATACAAAGGGAGTTGTGAAGGAGCGTTCTATTAGCGTCATCATAGATGGAGGAGCTGCAACAACTTGGCTAGCATGGATATGGTGGAGAAGCTTTCTCTCACCACAAGACCACATCCACATCCTTACTACATCCAATGGTTCAACAACAGCGGCAAGGTTAAGGTAACACGTCTTTGTTAGTGTGTATTTTAGTATCTCTACATATGATGATTATGTTGATTGTGATGTGGTACCTATGCAAGCATGTTCCTTATTACTTGGTAGACCATGGCAATTTGATAAAAATTCTGTACACCATGGTAGAAACAATCAGTATACTCTTGTTCACAAGGATAAAAATATTACTTTGCTTCCTATGACTCTGATTCCATTTTGAAAGATGATATTAATAGAGCTAATAAAGCAAAACAGGAGAAAAATAAGAGTGAAAATCAGATTGTGGCAAAAGAATTTGAGCAACAAATGAAGCCTAATAATAAACCATCTAATGTTGCTTCGAAATTAAACTGAAAAGTGCATGTTTATTTGCCACCAAATCTGATATTGATGAGCTAGATTCTAGCAAATCTGTTTGCTATCTTTTGTGTGCAAAGAGGCATTATTTTCATTCGAGGGCGTGCCTTCCTCTTTGCCCCTGCTGTCACTAACATTTTGCGGGGAGTTCACGGCGTCTTCCCACAAGGCGTGCCACAGGATTACCACCTATTCGAGGATTGAGCATCAAATTGACTTAATTCGGTGCATCGCTACCAACCGCGCACCATACCGTACCAATCCGGAGGAGGCGAAGGAGATTATCGTCAAATACAGGAGCTGCTCGACAAAGGTTATATCTGCGAATCTCTTAGTCCTTGTGCTGTTCCTATTATACTAGTGCCTAAAAAGGATGGTGCGTCGGCGTATGTGTGTTGATTGTAGAGGCATTAATAATATTACTATTAGTTATCGTCATCCTATTCCTAGGCTAGATGATATGCTTGATGAATTGAGTGGCTCTACAATATTCTCCAAAGTTGATTTGCGTAGTGGATACCATCAAATTCGTATGAAATTGGGAGATGAATGGAAAACAGCATTTAAAACTAAGTTTGGATTATATGAGTGGTTAGTCATGCCTTTTGGGTTAACTAATGCACCTAGTACTTTCATGAGATTAATGAGCGAAGTTTTCGTGCTTTCATTGGACGATTTGTGGTAGTTTACTTTGATGATATACTGATTTATAGCAAATCTTTGGAAGAACATTTGGAACATTTACGTGCTGTTTTTAATGCTCTCGTGATGCACGTTTGTTTGGTAACCTTGGGAAGTGCACCTTTTGCACCGACCGAGTATCTTTTCTTGGCTATGTTGTTACTCCACAGGGAATTGAAGTTGATAAAGCCAAGATTGAAGCTATTGAGAGTTGGCGTAGCCCAAAGCGGTCACACAAGTGAGGAGTTTTCTTGGACTCGCTGGTTTCTATAGGCGTTTTGTGAGAGACTTTAGCACCATTGCTGCACCTCTCAATGAGCTTACAAAGAAGGATGTGCCTTTTGTTTGGGGTACCGCTTACGGGAAGAAGCCTTCACGGTATTGAAAGATAAGTTGACACATGCTCCTTTACTCCAACTTCGACTTTAATAAGACTTTTGAGCTTGAATGTGATGCTAGTGGAATTGGATTAGGAGGTGTGTTATTACAAGATGGCAAACCTGTTGCATACTTTTACGAAAAATTGAGTGGGCCTAGTCTGAACTATTCTACTTATGACAAAGAATTATATGCTCTTGTTAGGACTTTAGAGACATGGCAACATTATTTATGGCCCAAAGAATTTGTTATACATTCGATCATGAATCTTTGAAACATATTAAAAGTCAAGCTAAACTGAATCGTAGACATGCTAAATGGGTTGAATTCATTGAGACTTTCCCTTATGTCATTAAACACAAGAAGGGTAAAGAAAATGTTATTGCCGATGCTTTGTCTAAATCGCTATACTATGCTTTCACAACTTGACTTCAAAATATTTGGTTTGGAGACCATCAAAGATCAATATGTGCATGATGCTGATTTTAAAGATGTAATGCAGAATTGTAAAGAAGGAAGAACATGGAACAAGTTCGTTATTAATGATGGTTTTGTGTTCGTGCTAACAAGCTATGCATTCCTGCTAGCTCTGTTAGTCTTTTGTTGTTGCAGGAGGCGCATGGAGGAGGATTAATGGGACACTTTGGCGTCAAGAAGGCGGAGGATATACTTGCTACACATTTCTTTTGGCCAAAGATGAGGCGGGATGTTGGCGTTTTGTTGCTCGCTGCACTACATGTCAAAAAGCTAAGTCACGACTCAATCCTCATGGTTTATATATGCCTTTGCCTGTGCCTAGTGTTCCTTGGGAGGATATATCTATGGACTTTGTTTTAGGTTTACCTCGAACAAAGAAGGGAGGATAGCATATTTGTTGTCGTGGATAGATTCTCGAAAATGGCACACTTTATACCATGTCATAAAAGCGATGATCTTTGTTAATGTTGCTGATTTGTTCTTTCGTGAAATTATTAAGCTTGCATGGTGTGCCAAATACTATTGTTTCAGATCGTGATACTAAATTTCTTAGCCACTTTTGGAGATGTTTATGGGCTAAGTTGGGGACTAAACTGCTTTTTAGTACTACTTGTCACCCCCAAACTGATGGACAAACTGAAGTAGTCAATAGAACATTGTCTACTATGCTTAGGGCTGTTTTGAAGAATAATAAAAAAATGTGGGAAGAATGCTTGCCTCATATTGAATTTGCTTATAATCGTTCATTGCATTCTACAACTAAGATGTGCCCTTTTGAAATTGTGTATGGCTTCCTACCTCGTGCACCTATTGATTTGTTGCCTCTTCCATCTTGGAGAAGGTTAATTTTGATGCTAAAGAGCGTGCTGAATTGATTTTAAAATGCATGAGATAACTAAGGAAAACATTGAGCGTATGAATGCTAAATATAAACTTCTTTGGAGATAAGGGTAGAAAACATGTTGTCTTTGCACTGGAGATCTTGTTTGGTTACATTTGCGTGAGATAGGTTTCCTAATTTGCATAAATCAAAGCTAATGCCACGTCTTGATGGTCCATTTAAGGTGTTAGAAAATAAATGATAATGCATATAAACTTGAGCTGCTGCAGATTTTGGGGTTAGTCCACTTTTAACATTGCAGATTTGAAGCCTTATTTGGGTGAGGAATATGAGCTTCCGTCGAGGGCGACTTCATTTCAAGAAGGGAGGATGATGAGGACATCAATACCATTGTTACACCCACAGCCCCTCTTGCTACATATCTTGGACCAATTACTAGAGCTCGCATGCGCCAATTAAATTATCGGTACTTTCGTTTCTTGGTAATGATTCTAATGTTCATGAGAATATGATGCTGCCTAAATTGGATACATTTGTTTTGCTTACAAATGAAGGCCCTAGCTTGGAGAAGGATGGACATTGGAGCAAGAACAAGCATGGAGATAATGCCATGCATAAGGAACAAACGGAGTTACAAGTGATGATTTCAAGACTTTGAAGCCACCATAATGGATGCATGAAGCCTTGGACGAAATATACAAGATGCTACTTCATAAATGTCGTCCGAGGCTATTCTAGGTGCTGCGTCACCTTATTAGTGGGCCAGGCCCATGTAATTTCGAAATACTTAAGTATAGGCTGTTTTAGAGTCCGTATGTGTGGGGAAACAAGAGTTAGGGTTGATTTGGACCCCTCCACCAAGGGCCACGAAATTCCCCCTCTTCCTCCATATATACAGCCCTTAGGGCACCGTTTAGACCTTGGGTTTTGTTTAGATTAAAAGTTAGCCATAGCTGCAACCGGCGTGCCGTTTGTGTTCAACGACCGGACAAAGCGTCACAGAACCCCACCTTGATCAATAAAGCTTTCATCTTATATTCGCAATATCCAGATTGCAATCTCAGTTTCTTGCTTGTTCTTCGTTTGCTCGCAGGAAGCAGACCCTCGTGGTCGGAGTTGATCGTGCTCGGCGTGGTCAATAACCTCTCGGAGTTGGTTTAGCGATTGCTAAGGCGCGACGTCCTCGCACGTTCGTAGTCGGATCGTCAAAGTCGACTTCCTCCAAAGCGAAACCCAACATCTCATCGAAAGACGGGACACCTTTGCCTCTATCAGTTTATGCGCTAAGTTGGGGACTAAACTGCTTTTTAGTACTACTTGTCACCCCCAAACTGATGGACAAACTGAAGTAGTCAATAGAACATTGTCTACTATGCTTAGGGCTGTTTTGAAGAATAATAAGAAAATGTGGGAAGAATGCTTGCCTTATATTGAATTTGCTTATAATCGTTCATTGCACTCTACTACTAAGATGTGCCCTTTTGAAATTGTGTATGGCTTCCTACCTCGTGCACCTATTGATTTGTTGCCTCTTCCATCTTCGGAGAAGGTTAATTTTGATGCTAAAGAACGTGCTGAATTGATTTTAAAAATGCATGAGTTAAGGAAAACATTGAGCGTATGAATGCTAAATATAAACTTCTTTGGAGATAAGGGTAGAAAACATGTTGTCTTTGCACTGGAGATCTTGTTTGGTTACATTTGCGTGAGATTGGTTTCCTAATTTGCATAAATCAAAGCTAATGCCACGTGCTTGATGGTCCATTTAAGGTGTTAGAGAAAATAAATGATAATGCATATAAACTTGAGCTGCCTGCAGATTTTGGGGTTAGTCCACTTTTAACATTGCAGATTTGAAGCCTTATTTGGGTGAGGAAGATGAGCTTACATCGAGGGCGACTTCATTTCAAGAAGGGGAGGATGATGAGGACATCAATACCATTGTTACATCCACAGCCCTGCTGCTATACATCTTGGACCAATTACTAGAGCTCACGCACGCCGATTGAATTATCCGGTACTTTCGTTTCTTGGTAACGATTCCAATGTTCATGAGAATATGATGATGCCTAAATTGGATACATTTGTTTTGCTTACAAATGAAGGGCCTACCATGGACAAGAAAGATGAACCTTGGAGCAAGTTCAAGCATGGAGATGTTGGCATGCAAAGGGAACAAACGGAGTTACAAGTGATGATTCGGGACTTTGAAGCCACCCTAATGAGTGCATGAGGCCTTGGACGAAATATACAAGATGCCACTTCATAATATTCGTTTATAGGCTATTCTAGGTGCTGCGTCACCTTATTATTGGGCCAGGCCCATGTAATTTCGAAATACTTAAGTATAGGCTGTTTTTAGAGTCCGTATGTGTGGGGAAACAAGAGTTAGGGTTGATTTCAGACCCCTCCACCAAGGGCCACGAAATTCCCCCCTTTTCCTCCATATATACAGCCCTTAGGGCACTGTTTAGACCTGGGGTTTTGTTTAGATTAAAAGTTCGCCATAGCTGCAACTTCGCGTACTTCGTTTGTGTTCAACGACCAGACAAAGGCGTCACAGAACCCCACCTTGATCAATAAAGCTTTCATCTTATATTCGCAATATCCAGATTGCAATCTCAGTTTCTTGCTTGTTCTTCGTTTGCTCGCAGGAAACAGGCCCTCGTGGTCGGAGTTGATCGTGCTCGGCGTGGTCAATAACCCACGGAAGTTGGTTTAGCGATTGCTAAAGCGCTGACGTCTCGCACGTTCGTAGTCGGATCGTCAAGGTCGACTCCCACGAAGCGATAGCCACCATCTCATGAAACATCGGGACACCTTTGCCTCTATCAGGCACATGATAAACATGGCAATAGCAACAAGGATCTCCACCAAGCATGCAAATACACATAGGAGTATCATAATGGTGCACCATGGGTAAATGCAAGCAAGGGTCACAATTGCATGGCAAAGTCATGTAAAGATGCCTAACATGCAAAGTGAACACGATAGAATGGGCATAATGTGACAAGTGGTAAATAGCCCATAGCCGTGTGAGAGCCAAGTAAAAGAGATGCGCGTAGTCCTTGCGCGAAGGGAACTGTGGTAAGGATAGTCCACGGGATCCCAAGTCATCATTGCTCTTAAGAGCTCGTTTGGTCAACTCATGGGATTGAGAAGTTGACGAGTGTATGTGGGTACCTACACAAAACAAAGACAAAGGGAAAATTGTGTGTGCGTGGTAGATGTACACATCATCCATCATGATGCGCACGTGCTTGTGTTGGTTAGCACAAAATAGCCAATGCTCAAATAAATGAGATGCATGATATAGAAACATGTCATCCATCATGAGAGGTTTGTTAGTATGTATAGCATAATGGAGATTCAAATTGTCTAATGCATCATGAGAAATATCTAGAGCATTGTTATTCATGGAATGCATATGGTTCAAGCAATCATGGAAATCATGCCAAGTATGGAATGTATCAAAATCTCCTAATATATATGAGGAAACTATGGGGGTCTCCTCATGAGCATTAATGGAAACATCACATGGAGAATATTGACAACATCCAAAACAATGCATATTTGGAACAATGTGATCATGGCATGACATATTAGATGAATTGCGCAAATCATGTAAAGGAAGCATGGCAATATCATCACATGAAAAACAAAAGCCAATGACCATCATCTCGTCATCTATGCCATAAGTGCAAATGGGATTTATTTTAATGGGGCATGCATAGTTACTATGTTGAGATTGAAATGATGCAATATGGAGATCTCACTCATAGCATATGAAAAGTTCAATGGATTTTCAAACATGAAGTGACCAATAGAATTTTCACAAGATATCCTATGAAGCATAGCATCACAACTAGGCAACTCAACATGCTCATCATCATATTCATCATAAATAGGTAAGTCAAGGCATGAAGAAGTTTCACTAGCATTGATGTAGGGCGGAACCCTACATGGGCGATCTTTCACGTTGGAGCGGATCCTACGGGGAATCACGAGGGACAGCGGAAGAACAAGAGGAAAACACGGGAAAACAAGAGAATGCACTCAAGCGACAAGAAATCAATCACACAGGTGCTAGATTATCGAACACATAGAGTGGCACAAGATTCGAGATCAACAAAGGTAAGGATACACGAGTAGCCGTTCTTCTCTACGAGAGGAGGTCTTGATGGGTCCACCCTAGAAGGGGTCTTGAATCCGCTTGGGGATCTTCTCCGTAGAGGTCCGATCTCCATGGAGAAATAGCCAAGTGGATGAGCAAAACTCTCACACCAAAATATGAGCTAATCCAAAGCTAACCCTAGAAAGAGGAGGGATCAAGTATATATAGTCTCGGGCGAAGGGGTACAAGGGGCGAGTCCGGAGGCCTTGCATGCAGGCGGGGAGGCCGGACGTCCAGGCGTCGGGCCGGATGTCCAGGCTTTCAGAGCGCCGGATGTCCGAGCTAGGGTGCCGGATGTCCGGGCTGGCGGGGTAGACTCCTGTCGATTCGGGTGCGGGGCGCCGGATTTCCGGGCGAGGGGCCGGATATCCGGGGCTTCGTGGGAGGCCGGATGTCCGGGGCCTGGGGCCCGGATGTCCGACCTGAGAGGGGAGGCCTTCGGCCGGGTGCCACACCCGGTTTCCGGGGAAGGCGGATGTCCGGGCTTTGGTGAGGGCGGATGTCAAGGGGCTGGCCGGATGTCCATTGCTAACTTTCAGCAGCTCCATCTTCTTCCGTCGTCGCTTCGGGCTTCCCTCGCGGATGGTGTAGTCGTTCCTTAGCGCTGCACTCCTCCTTGACATCCGAGGGCAACCGACAATACCTATGCATGCACACGGGGAAAGTGTCAAGTAGTATACCATCCTCGAAGGGGTCAAGTGAGCAAGTGTAAAGGAGAAGATTCACCTTTGTGTATGTGAAGAAGAGGTCGCACGTGTCACTTGCCAAACAGACTCTTGACATGGTGATGACCGTAGGATGCTCCGCATCAAGCATGAAGCATGGTAATAGGTGGGTCAACATCATGGGAGCAATCGATGTCAAGAGAGTCCACTAGTGGGACAAGAGAAGCACCATCACCTATGTTACCTTTGGAGCGTCGCTCATGTGTTGTAGATGAGGTGTTGAAGATCGTCTCGTTGTCATCTTCAACTTGATGGAACCATGTGGGGGTGCATCATCGTCTATCATGGCCATCGGTTTTCCCATTGGAGGGATGTACTCGTCGAGGATAGGCATGTCGTCATGTAGGAAACCTAGCACCAAAGAAGAAAACATACTAGGAGTAGAGGTTAAGTCGTTAGAAATCATAGTGGCCTCACATGCCGTGTCAACTACCTCACTCACTATGTGTTGTGGCTCACTCACTCCCTCAAGGATGCTCTCACTCATATGGTTGGTGGAGTCACTCAAATGGCGCTCAACCTCACATAGGATGTGTGGCATGCTCTCATGTGTGGGGCTAGTGGTGGTCACACTCATCCTCTCATAGGAAATGCTCTCAATGTCACATATGGTGGAGTCACTCATATCACTCGTGGTGGGGTGGCTCTCCTCACATGGGAATTGGGTCATCTCTTTATATGTGTGATGAGGACATCAATACCATTGTTACACCCACAGCCCCTGCTTCTATACATACTGGACCAATTACTAGAGCTCGCGCACGCCAATTGAATTATCAGGTACTTTCGTTTCTTGGTAACGATTCCAATGTTCATGAGAATATGATGCTGCCTAAATTGGATACATTTGTTTTGCTTACAAATGAAGGGCCTACCATGGACAAGAAAGATGAACCTTGGAGCAAGTTCAAGCATGGAGATGTTGCCATGCATAAGGGGAACAAAACGGAGTTACAAGTGATGATTCCAGGACTTTGAAGCCACCCTAATGAGTGCATGAGGCCTTGGACGAAATATACAAGATGCCACTTCATAATATTCGTCCATAGGCTATTCTAGGTGTTGCGTCACCTTATTATTGGGCCAGGCCGATGTAATTTCGAAATAGTTAAGTATAGGCTGTTTTTAGAGTCCGTATGTGTGGGGAAACAAGAGTTAGGGTTGATTTCGGACCCCTCCACCAAGGGCCACGAAATTCCCCCCTCTTCCTCCATATATACAGCCCTTAGGGCACCGTTTAGACCTAGGGTTTTGTTTAGATTAAAAGTTAGCCATAGCTGCAACTTCGCGTGCCGTTTACATTCAACAACCGGACAAAGGCGTCCACAGAACCCCACCTTGATCAATAAAGCTTTCATCTTATATTCGCAATATCCAGATTGCAATCTCAGTTTCTTGCTTGTTCTTCGTTTGCTCATGAAAACAGGCCCTCTTAGTCGAGTTGATCGTGCTCGGCGTGGTCAATAACCCTCGGAAGTTGGTTTAGCGATTGCTAAGTATGACGTCTCGCGACGTTTCGTAGTCGGATCGTCAAGGTCGAATCCACGAAGCGATAGCCACCATCTCATCGAAACATCGGGACACCTTGCCTCTATCAAGTGGTATCAGATTTCCAGGTTGCTCGGTGAGATTTTACAGTTTTCCGTAGTTTAGATCGAGTCATTCTTCATACCTATAGTCCACGAAAAAGCCACAAAAAAATTTAGGGTTAGTTCATCATATCCGAACCAATCGAGTCTTTGCATAATCTTTTTAGGGTTTTGCTTTGTTGAATTCTTGGTTGCATCGTCGTGTCTAGTTGCTGGTCTTAGCGTCTAGTCTTTTAGAGTTTCGAGTTCGGTCATAAGTTGTCACGCCGCCACCGCACCATCATCATCGCCCCGCCACCTACCATCACCGCTCGAATCCGTATCCATATACCACCACCAATCCGTGTCCATATACCACCACGGTCCATATCCATATACTACCACCGCTACCACCACCGCTGCCATATACCACCACCATATATCCACCACCAATCCGAGTTCCTTGCATATTAGGGTTGTTTTCGAGATCCATCTAGTTTCCGATTCGTGTTTCCTTGCCGGAGTAGGTTTCGGGAAAAAAAAAAGAGTTTGGAAACCACCCTCCGTTTAGGCCCAAAATTTTCCGAAAACGCACTTGTCGAAAAATTTTCGGCTATCCTATTTTAGGTGTTTCTAAGTGTATTGAGGCGATCGCCGTTATAGAAAGTTTTTTGACCCGTTTCAGCTTTTTGGGTCGGGCAAATGAAAAAATTTTTTTTTTGATAGAGCAAAGGTGTCCCGATGTTTCGATAAGATGGTGGCTATCGTTTACGTGGGAGTCGACCTTGACGATCCGACTACTGACGTGCGAGGCGTCGCGCCTTAGCAATCGCTAAACCAACTTCCGAGGGTTATTGACCCGCCGAACACGATCAACGACCACGAGGGCTGTTTCCTGCGAGCAAGCGAAGAACAAGCAAGCTGAGATTGCAATCTGGATATTGCGAATATAAGATGAAAGCTTTATTGATCAAGGTGGGGTTCTGTGGCGCCTTTGTGCAGTCGTTGAACACAAGCGAAATGCTGTGAAGTTGCAGCTATGGCGAACTTTTAATCTAAACAAAACCCAGGTCTAAGCGGGGCCCTAAGGGCTGTATATATGGAGGAAGAGGGGGAATTTCGTGGCCCTTGGTGGAGGGTCGAAATCAACCCTAACTCTTGTTTCCCACACATACGGACTCTAAAACAGCCTATACTTAAGTATTTCGAAATTACATGGGCCTGGCCCAATAATAAGGTGACGCAGCACCTAGAATAGCCTATGGACGAATATTATGAAGTGGCATCTTGTATATTTCGTCCAAGGCCTCATGCACTCATTAGGGTGGCTTCAAAGTCCGGAATCATCACTTGTAACTCCGTTCTTGTTCCCCTGCGCATGCCAACATCTCCATGCTTGAACTTGCTCCAAGGTACATCTTTCTTGTCCATGGTAGGCCCTTCATTTGTAAGCAAAACAAATGTATCCAATTTAGGCAGCATCATATTCTCATGAACATTAGAATCGTTACCCGAAGCGAAAGTACGATAATTCAATTGGCGTCTGAGCTCGAGTAATTGGTCGGTATGTATAGCAGCAGGGCTGTGGGTGTAACAATGGTATTGATGTCCTCATCATCATTTTGGTCGAAAAAATTTCGTGCCCATCTGTCGGTTTGACACAGGAAGAGTTTTGAGACACTCGCCATTATAGTGATTTTTCAAAAAAAAAAAAAAAAGCAGCGCAAAAAAAAAAAAAGCGCACAAAAAAAAAGCGAAAAAAAATTATTCAGAGTGCGCTTTTCCGTTGTTTCCGTGCAGCGCCGTGATTTTGTTAGTGTTCTAGGCTCGCGTCTCTAGCACGGTCTAGCCTAGGACCAGCACACAGATCTACCGTCGTTGAGCGTTTATTCAACTTTGCATCTCTGAATTGATTATTGCTGACCCTTTTGCTACCATATTATAAGCCTTCCCAGCTCCACATACATCTACATCGTGCGTTTGACTCTCCCAGTAATCGCTCTATCCAAGCTTTGAGAGTTTTGACTACATCGGTTGCCGATCACCGCTTCTTTGGGTAAGAACTGGTAAGAATTTGAGATTTGCTTGACGGATTTGTGATTGTCCACCACACCACCACCACCACTTCCTAGTAGTCTGTCGAATCATATTCTTGTGTGTTTCTATTGCTGCTAACCATGGCAGGATCACAAGCCAGGCGAGACCGATTGGGAGAACATGACAAACAAAGCGCTACATGATAAGTTTCAACAAATGATGAGTGGGCAGGTGGACGATGTGCTAAATAGATTTGAAGATGCCATGGAGAAGATAGATGTCATTGAGAAGGCGTTGAAACAAAGCTCGATAACAAGTTTAATGAATTGCTCGCTGCGTCTACCACCACCACCACCGGCTGCACCTAACGCACCTCTACTACAACAACATGGACTACCTCCACATCGTGAAACAGCCCTCCGCCGAGCTTCCGTGTCCCTCTTCAGCCTGGCCAAGCTGCTTTGGTGCTTCTTTGTTGATATACGTGGCTCCTGCTGCTGCGGTGGGGAGGATGATTATGTGAGCTTACGAGGATGAGGTTGATCAACATCGAACTACGTGCAACCACCAGCACCACAACCACCAGGTCGTCCACATGCAAATAATGGCAATGTTGGGCTCCCCTTCAGTGCGAGATCATGACCATCTCCCTAAACTGAAATTGAATATTCCACCATTTGAGGGTAGATATGTTCTGATATATATCTTACTTGGGAGTTAGAAACTGAACAACGATTTACATGTTTACAATATCACGAGGAGAGGCGTGTTCTGCTGCCGTTTGTGCTTTCACTAGCTTTGCATGTGTTTGGTGGTGCGAACATTGTAGATTATATCCTGTTCCAGCTACTTGGGCTGCTTTGAAAACTGCTATGCGTACTCGTTGGGTTCCACCATATTATCAGCGTGAATTACTTCAAAATTGCAGCGCTTAAGACAAGGAAAAATTCGGTGAAGAATATTATCGGGAATTACAAACTGGCTTGATTAGATGTGGTATTGTTGAGGAGAATGAAGCTATGCTTGCACGTTTTCCGGTGGATTAAATAGAGATTCAGACCATTCTAGACTACAAGGATTATAATAATATCACTCGATTATTCCATCTTGCTTGTAAAGCTGAGCGTGAAGTGCAGGATCGGCAGGCCTTGGCGCGGACTAACTTTTCTGCAGGTCGACCTTCCTCATGGACACCACGTGCATCATCTACTTCCACACGTTCTACTACACGGCACCTCCGTCGGCTGCCACCTCCAACCGTGATACAAGAAAGCGAGGCACAACCACCACTATCTCGCCAAGAGTACACTCTTTGGGCCTACAGAGCTCTTCTTCTTCCATGGCGTCAACAGGGCACACAAGTGATATTATTTGTCGTCGTTGTAAGGGAAGAGGACATTTCTTGAGAGAATGCACATCTCAGCGTGTGATGATTGCTCTTGAGGATGGTGGGTATGAGTCGCTAGTGACTATGATGAAGAGACTTTGGCTCTTATTACACATGAAGAACACAGTGGAGATGATTCGATCACGAGACGCAATACATGGCTGCTGAAGATCTTGGTGGTATGAATGTTTAGTTGCTCAACGTGTTTTGAGTGTGCAGGTTACACAAGCTGAGCAAAATCAGAGGCATAACTTGTTCCATACAAAGGGAGTTGTGAAGGAGCGTTCTATTAGCGTCATCATAGATGGAGGGAGCTGCAACAACTTGGCTAGCATGGATATGGTGGAAGCTTTCTCTCACCACAAGACCACATCCACATCCTTACTACATCCAATGGTTCAACAACAGCGGCAAGGTTAAGGTAACACGCACTGTTCGTGTGTATTTTAGTATCTCTACATATGCTGATTATGTTGATTGTGATGTGGTACCTATGCAAGCATGTTCCTTATTACTTGGTAGACCATGGCAATTTGATAAAAATTCTGTACACCATGGTAGAAACAATCAGTATACTCTTGTTCACAAGGATAAACATATTACTTTGCTACCTATGACTCTCGATTCCATTTTGAAAGATGATATTAATAGAGCTAATAAAGCAAAACAGGAGAAAAATAAGAGCGAAAATCAGATTGTGGCAAAAGAATTTGAGCAACAAATGAAGCCTAATAATAAACCATCTAATGTTGCTTACGAAATTAAACTGAAAAGTGCATGTTTATTTGCCACCAAATCTGATATTGATGAGCTAGATTCTAGCAAATCTGTTTGCTATGCTTTTGTGTGCAAAGAGGCATTATTTTCATTCGAGGACGTGCCTTCCTCTTTGCCCTCGCTGTCACTAACATTTTGCAGGAGTTATTGACGTCTTCCCACAAGGCGTGCCACCGGATTACCACCTATTCGAGGGATTGAGCATCAAATTGACTTAATTCCGGTGCATCGCTACCCAACCGCGCACCATACCGTACCAATCCGGAGGAGGCGAAGGAGATTATCGTCAAGTACAGGAGCTGCTCGACAAAGGTTATATCGCGAATCTCTTAGTCCTTGTGCTGTTCCTATTATACTAGTGCCTAAAAAGGATGGTACGTCGGCGTATGTGTGTTGATTGTAGAGGCATTAATAATATTACTATTCGTTATCGTCATCCTATTCCTAGGCTAGATGATATGCTTGATGAATTGAGTGGCTCTACAATATTCTCCAAAGTTGATTTGCGTAGTGGATACCATCAAATTCGTATGAAATTGGGAGATGAATGGAAAACAGCATTTAAAACTAAGTTTGGATTATATGAGTGGTTAGTCATGCCTTTTGGGTTAACTAATGCACCTAGTACTTTCATGAGATTAATGAGCGAAGTTTTACGTGCTTTCATTGGACGATTTGTGGTAGTTTACTTTGATGATATACTGATTTATAGCAAATCTTTGGAAGAACATTTGGAACATTTACGTGCTGTTTTTAATGCTCTCGTGATGCACGTTTGTTTGGTAACCTTGGGAAGTGCACCTTTTGCACCGACCGAGTATCTTTTCTTGGCTATGTTGTTACTCCACAGGGAATTGAAGTTGATAAAGCCAAGATTGAAGCTATTGAGAGTTGGCCGCAGCCCAAAACGGTCACACAAGTGAGGAGTTTTCTTGGACTCGCTGGTTTCTATAGGCGTTTTGTGAGAGACTTTAGCACCATTGCTGCACCTCTCAATGAGCTTACAAAGAAGGATGTGCCTTTTGTTTGGGTACCGCACAGGAAGAAGCCTTCACGGTATTGAAAGATAAGTTGACACATGTTTGGGTACCGCTTTGTGGGCGGTAGTACCGCTTTCAGCGGTAGTGCCGCTTATCTTGAGCGGTAGTACCGCTCCGACGCCGTTCGATTCCTGGAGTGTGTCGGGTTTTGCGGAAGTAGGCCGGATGGAGAGCGGTAGTACCGCTTGGCTCCCAGCGGTAGTACCGCTTGGCTTGAGCGGTAGTACCGCTTTCCCTGGACTCTGCAGTTCTTCCTCTTGCTCTTGATGTCCATCTTGAGCTGTAGCTTCTCCTAGGTTGGTTTCTTGGTACCTAAGCATGCACAACATTCCGGATTGAGGTAGTAGCCATGTCTCAAGAGGGTCATATGATATTTCACTAAGGAGAGAAGTCACCTCGGTCTCGAGAGCTCGAGCTCGTGCTCTCATCATGGGTCCTTTTGGAGCTTGGTGAGGCGACGGAAGGTCCATGGGGATGATCAAAGGATGCTCCACATCAGATGTGCCTTTTGTTTGGGGTACCGCACAGGAAGAAGCCTTCACGGTATTGAAAGATAAGTTGACACATGCTCCTTTACTCCAACTTCCTGACCTTAATAAGACTTTTGAGCTTGAATGTGATTCTAGTGGAATTGGATTAGGAGGTGTGTTATTACAAGATGGCAAACCTGTTGCATACTTTTCTGAAAAATTGAGTGGGCCTAGTCTGAACTATTCTACTTATGACAAAGAATTATATGCTCTTGTTCGGACTTTAGAGACATGGCAACATTATTTATGGCCCAAAGAATTTGTTATACATTCTGATCATGAATCTTTGAAACATATTAAAAGTCAAGCTAAACTGAATCGTAGACATGCTAAATGGGTTGAATTCATTGAGACTTTCCTTATGTCATTAAACACAAGAAGGGTAAAGAAAATGTTATTCTTGATGCTTTGTCTCGTCGCTATACTATGCTTTCACAACTTGACTTCAAAATATTTGGTTTGGAGACCATCAAAGATCAATATGTGCATGATGCTGATTTTAAAGATGTAATGCAGAATTGTAAAGAAGGAAGAACATGGAACAAGTTCGTTATTAATGATGGTTTTGTGTTCCGTGCTAACAAGCTATGCATTCCTGCTAGCTCTGTTAAGTCTTTTGTTGTTGTTGCAGGAGGGAGGATTAATGGGACACTTTGGCGTCAAGAAGGCGGAGGATATACTTGATACACATTTCTTTTGGCCAAAGATGAGGCGGGATGTTGAGCGTTTTGTTGCTCGCTGCACTACATGTCAAAAAGCTAAGTCACGACTCAATCCTCATGGTTTATATATGCCTTTGCACTGTGCCTAGTGTTCCTTGCGAGGATATATCTATGGACTTTGTTTTAGGTTTACCTTGAACAAAGAAGGGAGGATAGCATATTTGTTGTCGTGGATAGATTCTCGAAAATGGCACACTTTATACCATGTCATAAAAGCGATGATCTTTGTTAATGTTGCTGATTTGTTCTTTCGTGAAATTATTCGCTTGCATGGTGTGCCAAATACTATTGTTTCAGATCGTGATACTAAATTTCTTAGCCACTTTTGGAGATGTTTATGGGCTAAGTTGGGGACTAAACTGCTTTTAGTACTACTTGTCACCCCAAACTGATGGACAAACTGAAGTAGTCAATAGAACATTGTCTACTATGCTTAGGGCTGTTTTGAAGAATAATAAGAAAATGTGGGAAGAATGCTTGCCTCATATTGAATTTGCTTATAATCGTTCATTGCATTCTACTACTAAGATGTGCCCTTTTGAAATTGTGTATGGCTTCCTACCTCGTGCACCTATTGATTTGTTGCCTCTTCCATCTTCGGAGAAGGTTAATTTTGATGCTAAAGAACGTGCTGAATTGATTTTAAAAATGCATGAGTTAACTAAGGAAAACATTGAGCGTATGAATGCTAAATATAAACTTCTGGAGATAAGGGTAGAAAACATGTTGTCTTTGCACTGGAGATCTTGTTTGGTTACATTTGCGTAAGGATAGGTTTCCTAATTTGCGCAAATCAAAGCTAATGCCACGTCTTGATGGTCCATTTAAGGTGTTAGAGAAAATAAATGATAATGCATATAAACTTGAGCTGCCTGCAGATTTTGGGGTTAGTCCCACTTTTAACATTGCAGATTTGAAGCCTTATTTGGGTGAGGAAGATGAGCTTCCGTCGAGGGCGACTTCATTTCAAGAAGGGAGGATGATGAGGACATCAATACCATTGTTACACCCACATCCCCTGCTGCTATACATCTTGGACCAATTACTAGAGCTCGCATGACGCCAATTGAATTATCGTACTTTCGTTTCTTGGTAACGATTCCAATGTTCATGAGAATATGATGCTGCCTAAATTGGATACATTTGTTTTGCTTACAAATGAAGGGCCTACCATGGACAAGAAAGATGAACCTTGGAGCAAGTTCAAGCATGGAGATGTTGGCATGCGACGGGGAACAAAACGGAGTTACAAGTGATGATTCAGGACTTTGAAGCCACCCTAATGAGTGCATGAGGCCTTGGACGAAATATACAAGATGCCACTTCATAATATTCGTCCATAGGCTATTCTAGGTGCTGCGTCACCTTATTATTGGGCCAGGCCCATGTAATTTCGAAATACTTAAGTATAGGCTGTTTTAGAGTCCGTATGTGTGGGAAACAAGAGTTAGGGTTTATTTGGACCCCTCCACCAAGGGCCACGAAATTCCCCCTCTTCCTCCATATATACAGCCCTTAGGGCACCGTTTAGACCTTGGGTTTTGTTTAGATTAAAAGTTCGCCATAGCTGCAACTTCGCGTGCCGTTTGTGTTCAACGACCGGACAAAGCGCCACAGAACCCCACCTTGATCAATAAAGCTTTCATCTTATATTCGCAATATCCAGATTGCAATCTCAGTTTCTTGCTTGTTCTTCGTTTGCTCGCAGGAAACAGGCCCTCGTGGTCAGGTTGATCGTGCTCCGGCGTGGTCAATAACCCTCGGAAGTTGGTTTAGCGATTGCTAAGGCGCGACGTCTCGCACGTTCGTAGTCGGATCGTCAAGGTCGACTCCCACAGAAACGATAGCCACCATCTCATCGAAACATCGGGACACCCTTGCCTCTATCAATGTGGGTGTCGGAGAGATGTAGGTGCAAATGTCTCCATGCTCAATTCCTATCGCCGTGGTCGAAGGGGATGGCCCTTGCTCGACCTTCTTGTCACCGTCTTGGTGTGGGAGGCCCATATGATGTGGCACCTCGTAGCTCATCTCCATGACCGAAGGGAATGTCCCATGCTCGGTCATCTTCCTTGAGGGGCTTCCGAAGATGGAAGTGTCGCCCTCGCTCGTAGGTGGTCGCCTTGGACTTGATGAAGTCGATGTAGGCGTACACGTGGGAAGTAGGCGAAGATGTCATACGTCCAAAGGCGAAGATGCCTTGATAGCACTTGGCGAAGATGCCGAAGTGGTTGTTGTAGTAGCCATAGTGTTCTCGTGGTGGTGCTTGTCTCGCGGTCTTCTCTTGTGCTCATGAAGCTTGGACTTGGCGTGAAGTAGGGCTGGTTGGGACTTGTGCATTTGCGCTTGTGGAGCATCTTCATGATGATGATGTCGTTGTCGTGCTTGAGCTCGTAGAAGATGTCGTTCGTCGTCGTCGTGCACATGATGCTTGGAGGTGACTTGCCCTTCATGACGATGTGGATCACGAGCGTGATGATGGTTGCCATGGACATGTGGACGACTTGCGCTTGCATCGTTTCGGCACTCCGAAGACTTGTGTCTTGAATGTCGCCGTCTTGAAGATGATGAAGGGGAAGTAGACTTGAGCAAGGTCCGAATCTCCTCCATCCTTGCATCTTGCTCCTCTTTATGTGCGGCAAGCTTCTTGTCGATGTAGTCCCTTCTCCTTGCTTCGGAGTGACGAATGTCGATGGAGATGTTCTCGATGCGCTCTCGCAATCTTGATTGTGCGCCTTGCACTTGTTGTTGTAGATCAAAGATAGACGCTTTGGTGACGTAGTTGTTCACGCCGTCGTTGTTGTCGAAGACCGGAGAGGGAATGCCTTGCCTATCCATCACAAAACTCGAGCAAATATGAGTGGGAGGAAGAGAAGAACTTATACCAAATGTACCTTGACCGATGTTGAAAATGGATCAATTATCACTCAAATGTGTAACAAGGAAATAGCACAATTGGTACCAATTCTTGTCGGTTTCTCACACCTACACAAATAAGGCTTATGGTGGAGCTCGGTGAGGATAGTGGCACAAAAATTTGATGCAAAATTTGGCAAAGTCAATAATGTTGAAAGAGATTCACAAATTCGCAAGTGAAACAAGTAGACCAATAGCAATGAATGGCACACGGAAACGCACACACGGATAGATAAATGGGGCCATGCAACCAAGGAATGAGCTCAAAATGTGGATCCACCAAAACGCTCGTGTTGCACAACTCAAGAGAGACGCTAGCACGATTGCTCAATAGGCGGATACGACACTTGTGCACAACCTATAAGATGCAAAATGGATAAACTTTCTATTCCAAGTATGCTATGTATGTATGGTTCCCGGTGTTTCTCAAGATGATCCAAGATGATCGGATATGACAATCTTATATGCAATGTGGTATGATGCTATGGCTATTGCTTACAAGCTTCTTTGCTCTCTCTCTTTTGCTTAAAAGCTTTATTTCTTTTTTTTTGTATGTATGGACACTTTGCACAATGCACAAACCAAGATAGCAATTGTGTATATGCGGGAACAAACTTGTGGCACAAGAGATGATATGATGCCAAATTGATACCAAGATGATATGGTATGTATGCAATGGATGGTGTAGTATAATCACTAATGTGCACAAGTCACGTTGCCGGCAATACTCAAATGGCTAGTCTCGATAGGCAAGTGACGCAAAATGGGCTAGGGGTTAACAATGCAATTGCAAGGGGAATATACAATGGTGTCGTCGAGGTTACCGTCCTTTGAGATGATGAGTGGCGGTGTTCTTGATGTGATGAGGACATGACTACCTTGGATGAGACCAAAAATATTGCATACATGCATATTTCTTAGGTGATTTCTAGTGCAAACTATTCAATAATATATTTATGTTATCCAGGACAAAAATACTTCACAAACTTTTGTGCCATGTCTAATTGCAGGTGTATGGGACATTTGTACAATCCACATATGAAGATAAGGGAGAAAGAGATGTTTACCTACTGTTCAAAAAGTTCTCTCACGTCACTTTTGGCCCAAGAGAAGATAGAGTCCAAGTCTCTCACGTTACGGACTCAGATTCGGACTGCTGCAGACATACCTGACTCAAAACGTCTATAACTTTTCATACGGACTCCAAATTGGTTGATTCTTTTTGTTGGAAAATAGATTTCGTGCATTTTCCAACCCAATTGGAATCACCTTAAAATCCGTCCGGAGCGTTGAGTTATAGACGAAACAATCTGATGCTGCAGCAGAATCCGAGTCAAACTACAAGTCCAAAGGTGTTACGTCACCTCCGCTTGGGCCCATTGGCCTTGTACGACCTAGGGTTAGTTTTAGGCTGCCTTGGGACGTCCTCCCACCTCCTTGGCCGCCACCCCTTGCTCCTATATAAGTAGATCCATCTAGTAGCTTTTTCCTTGGGATTTGTTTAGTTAAAGTTAGCCATTGCAACTTCGTGTACTTCGTTTGTGTCCAACGACCAGACCAAGACCGCTTACGGATCCCCACCTTTATCAATACTTCATATATACTCGCAATATTCAGATTGCTTTATCATATTCTTGCTTGTTCTTCGATTGCTTGCAGAAATAGACCTTCGTGGTCAGGTTGATTGTGCTCCGGCGTGGTCAATAACCTCTTGGAGTTGGTTTAACGATTGCTAAGGCGCAACGTCGTGCACGTTTGTAGTCGGATCGTCAAAGTCGTCTCCACCAAATCGATAGTTATCATCTCATCGAAAGATCGGGACACCCTCGCCTCTATCAAGTGGTATCAGTTTTCAGGTTGCTCGGTGAGATTTTCCAGTTATCCCTAGATTCGATTTATTTTCTTACCAATTGTCCAAGAAAAAGCCACAAAAAAAAGTTAGATCTATTCATCATTTGTCCTAGCCAGTCCAAGCCTTTGCAATTTTCTTTTCATTGTTTGCATTATTGAATTATCGGTTGCATCGTCGTGTCGAGTTGCTGGTCTTAGTGTCTTGTTCCTTTAGAGTTTCGAGTTCTGTTCACATTAGTCACGCCGCCGCTACATCATTATCCCTTCCGCTGTCCACCATCCCATCCATTAATTTCCATCACGTGCTACGACTGTTCATTGTCATAATCATAGTTGAGGTCATTCACATCTTAAATGCGATCCAATCTGCATCTTATCCAGTTTGTCTTGGAAAGAGGAGAAAAAAAGATAGAGAAAAAAAGAGAAAAAGGAAAGAAAAAAAAAAAAGAGAGAGAAAAAAAGAAAAAAGCGCGAGAAAAAAAAGAGAGGAAAAAACGGATCTATCTAGAATCAATCTCGTACCTGAATTCGGATTGAAATCTGTTTTATGACTGTTCGATAAAACAGGTGTATCTTCCTCATCTGAAGTCCGTTTTGACTCCGTGAGTACTCAAATTAAAGCTAGAGACGAGGCGCATCTAAATAGTTGCAGAAGGTAGTTCAATATTTGACACCTCAAAATCGGCTTCTAAATAGGTGTTTTTGCCCTCTGAAGTTCGTGAACACAGCTTGTTCCAATTTTTCAGGCCAGTTTTAGAATTCTTTGACTCCACATATCAACTCGGAATTGAGTGATTCTTTTTGTATTGGAAAGCTTGAATTAGTAGCATTCTTTGAAAGAATTTATCAGAAAATTGGCTCAAACTTTTCAAGAGGAAAGTTGGAGAGAGAGTTGTTGTATGTCCTGCTTGGCAGTTGTTTTCATCATTATCTTCACTTTGCCGTTGTGATCTTCACTTATATCTTGCTGTCAAGAGCTACCTAGTATCCTTCATTGATGCTAGTTGTGCTATGCCGTGACCTCATTAGTGTTCTAGGCTCGCGTCTCTAGTCCGGTCTAGCCTAGGACCAGCACAGATCACCGTCGTTGAGCGTTTATTCAACATTGCATCTTTGAATTGATTATTGCTAATCTTTTGCTACCATATATAGCCAACCCAGCTCCACATATTTCTACACGTGTATCGTGACGCTCCCCGGCAATCGCTTTACTCAATATTCGGAGTTACTTGACACCGCTGGTTGCCGATCACCCTTTCTTTGCATGGTAAGAACTTGTAAGACATTGATATTTGCTTTATTGTGAGCGTTTTACCACCACATCCTAGTAGTTATAGGAACATTATTTTTGGATTTTGTTTCTTGTTCTACTAATCATGACAGGATCGAGTCAATTCATGGGCTTTGTCGTTCGCGGGAGACGTGCCACCACCTATGCAAATACCACAACCGTCACGAGAGGTGCACAAACATCCAGATGCACATGATCAGGTTAATGTTTCTATACCACCTTTTAATGGCCGTTTTAGACCAGCTTTATATATTGAATGGGAGTTATAAATAATATATTTGCTTCCCATAATTTTGATGAATGTAAAACAGTAATGGTTGCGGTTGGTTCTTGCACTGGTTAAGCGTTAGTTTGGTGGAGTGAATATTGTTGGTTACACCCTGATTATATACCTACTACTGGGATGATTTAAAACATGTCATGAGAGATAGATTAAATCGATGTTTATTATACTCGTGCCATGATTAAAAAACTGGAACATTTAAAACAAGGTAGTGACACCGTAACAAAATATTATGATGATTTACAAACTACCTTGTTGCACTCATTTTAGAAGAAAGTGAAGAAGATTTTATGGATAGATTTTGGGAGGATTAAACCATAATATTCAGGAGATACTAATTCATGAAGAGTGTTATCCTATGGACCATTTGTTTCGTCTTGCTTGCAAAGCTGAACAGGAAATAAAACGACGTGTTGCCCACAAGGAGAACAAGTGCACGGTGCACATTCCAACTGTTGATACAGATGTTTATTCAACTACTAGGCGTACTATGACAACCACATCCGTTGTTGCGAGGACTACATCATCTCCACCATGTGACACATCACCATCGAGAGTGCCTGCATCATCTGAGTTGACTATAAGAGGTAATGACAAAGGTACAGATTTTCCACTTTTACATGAGAATGATGCATGCCTAGTTAACTTGAATACATCATGTGTTGAGCTACCCACTACTTTGATCACACCACCTATTTTAGAGGATTATATTGATAATTTGACTTTGCCATGTGATCAAACAACTAAAATACCAACAATTTTGAGAGCACCCATTGAATTAACTATTGATGCAAAAGAATCAATGTTTAATCATTTTGATCGACCTCTAATCTTGGTGATGATTCTGTGTCGAATGACTCATTGCATGTTTGCTTATCTAAGCATGTTGTAGCATGTAAATTTGATTCAAATAAGGTTTATTCACCAATGTTGGGATGGTTTAATGATGAACATTGTCAATCTCTTGAAATAAATAAGAGCTTCACTTATATGTGCAAACTGAGTTGCAGTATTTTCAAGCCTTCTAGTTCTTGTGCTAATTTGTTGGCTTTAGATTTTATGAACTATGCAAGTTACTCATCTATTCATGTGTCATATATGCAAAAATCAAGGGAAGTAAAAATGGATGACGTATACATATACAACATGTACACCTTGTCTCTTTTGTTAGCCACATTTCAGATTAAGCAACGCCGAGGACGGCTTTGTTTTCAAAAAGGGAGGATGATGAGGACATGACTACCTTGGATGAGACCAAAATATTGCATACATGCATATTTCTCAGGTGATTTCTAGTGCAAACTATTCAATAATATATTTATGTTATCCAGACAAAAATACTTCACAAACTTTTGTGCCATGTCTAATTGCAGGTGTATGGGACATTTGTACAATCCACATATGAAGATAAGGAGAAAGAGATGTTTACCTACTGTTCAAAAGTTCTCTCACGTCACTTTTGGCCCAAGAGAAGATAGAGTCCAAGTCTCTCACGTTCGGACTCAGATTCGGACTGCACAGACATACCTGACTCAAAACGTCTATAACTTTTTCATACGGACTCCAAATTGGTTGATTCTTTTTGTTGGAAAATAGATTTCGTGCATTTTCCAACCCAATTGGAATCACCTTAAAATCCGTCCGGAGCGTTGAGTTATAGACGAAACAATCTGATGCTGCAGCAGAATCCGAGTCAAACTACAAGTCCAAAGGTGTTACGTCACCTCCGCTTGGGCCCATTGGCCTTGTACGACCTAGGGTTAGTTTTAGGCTGCCTTGGGACGTCCTCCCACCTCCTTGGCCGCCACCCTTGCTCCTATATAAGTAGATCCATCTAGTAGCTTTTTCCTTGGGATTTGTTTAGTTAAAGTTAGCCATTGCAACCGTGTACTTCGTTTGTGTCCAACGACCAGACCAAGACCGCTTACGGATCCCCACCTTTATCAATACTTCATATATACTCGCAATATTCAGATTGCTTTATCATATTCTTGCTTGTTCTTCGATTGCTTGCAGAAATAGACCTTCGTGGTCAGGTTGATTGTGCTCGGCGTGGTCAATAACCTCTTGGAGTTGGTTTAACGATTGCTAAGGCGCAACGTCGTGCACGTTTGTAGTCGGATCGTCAAAG
>JAHIAM010001777.1:0-103095 GCA_021605205.1 Aegilops longissima
ATTATGCCATTGACATGAGTAAACATGACACCTAAATGTTATTGTGAATATGGTTAGTCATAATCTACGCTAAAAACTTGAATGCTAGCTTTACATATTTTCAACAACAAGAGCAAACAGAGTTTGTAAAAGTTTTTCTTTATCACTTTCAATTTATCAACTAAATTGCTTGACGGCAAGCAAAGGTTTAAGCTTGTGGGAGTTGATACGTCTCCGTCGTATCTACTTTTCCAAACACTTTTGCCCTTGTTTTGGACTCTACTTGCATGATTTGAATGGAACTAACCCGGACTGACGCTGTTTTCAGCAGAATTGCCATGGTGTTATTTATGTGCAGAAACAAAAGTTCTCGGAATCGCCTGCCCCCCTGGGTGTGCCCCCAGCCTCGTGGGCCCCCGGGTGCTCCACCGACCTCAACTCCAACTCCATATATTCGTGTTCAGGGAGAAAAAAATCAGGGAAAAAGATTCATCACGTTTTACGATACAGAGCCGCCGCCAAGCCCTAAACTCTCTCGGGAGGGCTGATCTGGAGTCCGTTCGGGGCTCCGGAGAGGGGAATTCGTCGCCGTCGTCATAATCAACCATCCTCCATCACCAATTTCATGATGCTCACCGCCGTGCGTGAGTAATTCTATCGTAGGCT
This sequence comes from Aegilops longissima, assembly GCA_021605205.1. Taxonomy (NCBI): domain Eukaryota; kingdom Viridiplantae; phylum Streptophyta; class Magnoliopsida; order Poales; family Poaceae; genus Aegilops; species Aegilops longissima. The sequence goes on from JAHIAM010001777.1 coordinate 646, forward strand.
TGCTGGACGGTGATGGGTTGGATGAGATTTATCATGTAATCGAGTTAGTTTTGTTAGGGTTTGATCCCTAGTATCCACTATGTTCTGAGATTGATGTTGCTATGACTTTGCTATGCTTAATGCTTGTCACTAGGGCCCGAGTGCCATGATTCCAGATCTGAACCTATTATGTTTTCATGAATATATGTGAGTTCTTGATCCTATCTTGCAAGTCTATAGTCACCTACTATGTGTTATGATCCGGCAACCCCGAAGTGACAATAATCGGGACCACTCCCGGTGATGACCATAGTTTGAGGAGTTCATGTATTCACTATGTGTTAATGCTTTGGTCTGGTGCTCTATGAAAAGGAGGCCTTAATATCCCTTAGTTTCCATTAGGACCCCGCTGCCACGGGAGGGTAGGACAAAAGATGTCATGCAAGTTCTTTTCCATAAGCACGTATGACTATATTCGGAATACATGCCTATATTACATTGATGAATTGGAGCTAGTTCTGTGTCACCCTATGTTTTGACTGTTACATGATGAACCACATCCGGCATAATTCTCCATCACCAATCCAATGCCTACGAGCTTTTCACATATTGTTCTCCGCTTATTTACTTTTCCGTTGCTACTGTTACAATCACTACAAAACCCAAAAATATTACTTTTGCTATCGTTCTGATTACTTCCATACTACTTTGCTACTAAATACTTTGCTGCAGATACTAAGTTATCCAGGTGTGGTTGAATTGAAAACTCAACTGCTAATACTTGAGAATATTCTTTGGCTCCCCTTGTGTCGAATCAATAAATTTGGGTTGAATACTCTACCCTCGAAAACTGTTGCGATCCCCTATACTTGTGGGTTATCAGTCGAGGACTCCTCCGAGGATGAGTAGGGCATGGGAGGCGGCAGGGCATGGTGTGCCAACTGGCCGGTCCGTCTCCCGTGTCCTACTTTTCCTCGTCGGAGATCGCACCTTCACTTCACGGGTCTCGAACCCCGCCCCCGTATATGGAGATCGCAGATGGAGGACGTCGGTAGCCGCCATAGAATAGGTTTAGGGTCGGGTTTCTTTTATTTTTCTGTCCTATAAAAGTTTGAAAGGTAATGAAAATTTGTCGTGTTTGCATTAATCTCAGCCGGTGTATATGAACTTTCACAATAATATAGTATATTGTAGGAGTACTAGCAAGATGCCCGTGCATTGCACGGAAGATCAAGATCTTGTGGGAGAAAAGGATGAACGAGGGAAGGCCTTATCTGAAAATGCACATTGACGCATTTTACATTTTTCTACATCTACAGGAACCTACGAAAGGGTTACCGTAAATTGCCTCTCTCTCTCCTCCCCTGATTTTCATGGTGGTGGGCCCCTCCCTCCCCCCAATCTACAATCAATAGCTCACACGTTTCGCATTATGTTAATTATATAACTGGGACTACGTAGGTGTAGCATTACTCGTCCTAAAAAAACCCAACTAAGCCAACCTCCCAGCATATCGCGCGGGAAAAGACCCGGCCACGCTGTTTTAGTCGGGATTACCGGATTACTAGTAGTAGTATCGATGGATCGCGAGGCAACAAGTTTTTTAGGGGCGAAGCACCTAGTTTAAAAGGAAAAAGGCGGTACACTCAGAACACCCACATCATGATCGCATTGCACCCCACACATGTTCGGTCCTGCACACTTTGCACGGGCAGCGCTTGCTTGCCTCTTCAGCGACACGTGGGACTGCACTTGGAGAAACCGACCATCCGTAAACTACCCCGCCCACCGCGAAAATCCTCCCCACCCAAAAATTCCCCAAATCCTAGATTCAACGCCCTTGACCAACTAGCCAATAATATTCGCCAAACCCCCTCCCCGTCCCCTCGACTCCATTCACTCCGCCAAAGCCGCCCTCCCGCCACGCCGATACATCGGCGCGCGGTTCGTCGAGCGGGACGACGACGATCCTCTCGCTCCCACGATGCGCTCGTGAGACTGCCGTCCTCTAGCCGCGCCGCCACCGCTAGCGGCGTTCTTGTGGGCGCCACGGCGGTCGGGCCGCCATCACTGGCGGCGTTAGTGTGGAGATGCACGGCAGTCGGCTTCTCCCACGATACGCGCATTCTAGGCGAGGCCCGTGCATGTCGGTGTGGCGCTGAATGTTAGCCGATAGATATTTGTTAATCTCACTATTTGCGAAGTAGTTTACAATCAATATGCTCGCTTAAGAAGCTTCCTTGCCTGATTCGCACTCAATCTGCTTAGCTAAGATGGCATGCCAAGGACGATTAGTTGCTAAAATATCCTGCCATATATTTATTGTGACGTAGATTGCCATGGTCTAGTAGCCAATCTGTTAGGTGAAATAGCTCTACACCGTTTTATACTCGATCTTTGTTGCTGCGATGGCCTTCGATAGTTTGATGGCTGTGTGCTCATCCTCATTGACTGCTGAAACAGCCTGCCATAATTTAGCACTCAAATCTGTTTGCTGAATTAGCTTTACATATATTTTGTTACTTAGATCTGCTCGTCCAAATATCTTGCCATAGCTTTAGAAATCGACCTAGGTATTTTCTTCTGGACTTCATAAAAAAGCACATATGTTTTCCCTGTAATATCTAGTAGAAGAACTAATTTGTATGTCTAACAGATGGACAGGACTTGGATAACTTCTGCTCGAAGATTCTCCGCTGCATATGTCAAGGGGGTTGAAAACTTCATGAACTTTATCAGAGCTGAGTACGGTGGTCCAAAATCAGATGTGCTCTGCCCGTGTAGCAGTTGTATGAATTCAGTTACAAGACCCCAGTCAACTATGCAAAATCATCTACACTTGTATGGGATGTCGTTCACATATACTAGGTGGGTTCATCATGGTGAAGTTGTGAACGTCAATGTTATTGACTACGTGGAAGCAGCAGATCACCATCTTGATCTGCTTGATGCCTAGGTGGAAGAGGAGGAGGGGGAGGTGGTGGCGGAGCCAGTGAGTTTGACCAACATTGAAACAATGCTACGAAATGCTCGTGCATTCCGTGAACTTTCACCTACAGAAGAAAAACGGTGGGCCTGCATGTTGGAACAATGCAACGTGGTTGTCACCCCAGGAAATAAGCTATCAGTATTCTCAGCTATGGTCACCTTTCTTCAGGTGAAGACATCTGAGCGGATGACCAACAAATCATTTGATGCGATGTTGGATGCTTTCCGCAAAGCTTTTCCAGATGCGTATGAGCTGCCACACACCTATAGTAAAATGAAGAATTTCCTTCATGCAGTTGGAATTGGATATGATATGATCCATGTTTGTAAGAATAATTGTGCTCTATTCCGGAAGGATTATGCCAACTTAAGTGAATGCCCGAAATGCAAATCATCAAGATGGAAAGATGGTGATGCTGTGAAGAGGATTCCTCATAATGTTCTGAGACATTATCCAATTACACCAAGATTGCAGAGGTTGTTTCATGATGCTGAAACAAGAGAGGATGTATTGTGGCATTCTAGGAACCAGGATTTCAGAGATCAGAATGTAATGAGCCATCCATCACATGGTAGTGAGTGGAAAAGCTTCAATTAGAAGCACGAAATGGTTGCTGCTGACTCGAGAAACATTAGACTTGGCTTAGCTTCAGATGGATTTAACCCATTTGGCCACCAGAGCGCCACATATAGCATGTGGCCAGTGCTTGTTATCCCTTACAACATGCCTCAAAATGTCTGCACCAAAGAATCAAACTACATGATGGCCTTGCTCATCCCAGGTCCAAAAAGTCCTGGAAAGGATTTTTATTTGTTCATGGAGCCTCTTGAGGAACTTCAACAACTATGGAGGGGTGTTCTCACTCGAGACCTATATAGCAGCCCAACAGCTGATTTCTTTCTGCGTGCTGTTATAATTTGGTGCATCCATGATTATCCGGCTTTGGGCACTTTGTCAGGGTGAACGACACATGGTTACAATGCATGTGTTCGCTGTGACAAGAATCCGCTGTCATATGCAATACTTAGCAAGATCTGTTACATTGGACACTGTCGTTTCCTTGCTAAGGACAAGCCGCATCCTAGAAAATACCGAAGACATGTGTTCAATGCAAAGCATGAAAACCGTGATGCGCCAAAGAGGCTCACCGCCGATGAGTTGCAAGTGGAATTAGAGAAGGTCAGGCATATTACACCAGGAAACCATCCTGATAATGGTAGCGGGAAAAGGAAGCATGGCAGGGCAGAAGAGAGATTACATTTACCCGCAGGTCCACTTGGTGGGACTTGGAGTATTTGAAAGATTTGGATCTGCGGTATAATCTTGATGTGATGCACATCGAGAAAAATATATGTGACAGCTTTATCGGCACACTTCTTAATATTGAAGGCAAGACGAAAGATACCTTAAAATCTAGGATTGATTTGACACACCTAGGTATCAGAAAGGATTTGCAGGTGCAAGATGAAGGTAAACCACGGGATATGGCACCAGCTGTGTACGTCTTGGACAAGGTAAAAAGAAAAGAATTCTGCAAGATCCTATCACGTGTGAGATTCCCACATGGATTTGCTTCCAACCCTGAAAGGATAGTCAGTGCAGATGGAGACAAGGTACAAGGGTTGAAAACTCATGACTGCCATGTCCTACTTCAAAGGGTTTTACTGTTATCCTTAGAGGATTGGGCATACGACTTATATAGAGCGATTGCAAGAGTTGGGACAATTCTTGAGGAACTCTGCAGTAGAAATATCAGGATAGATGCTTTGGGCGTCTTAGAGACAAGATACCAACTATCCCATGCGACCTTGAGAAGATATATCCTACAGCCTACTTTGATGTGATGGTGCATTTGGCTGTTCATCTACCATATGAGGCACTACTTAGAGGTCGATCTGATGCGGCTGGATGTACCCTATTGAAAGGTGGCTAGGCACTTTCAAGGGCTATGTTAGGAACGAGCTAGACCGAGGGTTCCATTGTAGAGGCCTACATTGCTCTGAAGCGTTGACATTCTGCTCAAAATACATTGAAACAGTTGATCAACTTAGCAAAGACGTGGATCAAGACAATCCCGGGCTCAATGTTTTCGATTATTACATTCGAGTTACGGAAGAGTCGACAAGATGACAAACCTAAAGATTTGGACAAAATGGTTTGGTATGTGTTGAATAACTGTCACGAGATACTACCTTATATCAAGTAAGTGCTAAGTCTGCAGCTTATACATCGTAATCTACTAAACTTGCAGCACATTCTTATATATTTAGATGTTTGACGCGATCACTATGTTGTGCAGCATCTACAAAAGGAGTTCTTGCCGCAAAATCCAAGAAACATTGACAAACTGGTTATGGCAGGATTTGCGAAATGGTTGAAGAGCCATGTAAGCTTTTGAATTGCCTTTGTCGGTTTTTTAATATATTGAGTACATAAGATGATCAGCTTGTCTATTTTCTAACCATAGGTTAAGAAGATCTTTGGAGGATGGGCAGGCAGTTGATGATGCCTTTTACTCACTAGCAATGGGTCACGATACTCGGGTAAGACATTATGAATCTTGCGTTGTTGGATATATGCGCTACAACACCCTTGCACGAGACGAAGGCGGGAAGACACAAAACAGTGCCATCATGAGCACGGATACATATGACAAAGAGACAAGCTGAAATGTATGCTAACATAACAGACATTGTTAAGTTGCATATATCTCGATTTGAGGATCATCGGTGTGTGGTTACATTGTCTTTGTCGTTGGTATAACCTGTTTTCCAGGATCGCAAAACCCAGAGCTGATGATTATTTCAAATCCATCAATGTCAAGGCGGCTTACCAGACCAACGAGCCTTTTATTTTGGCAAATCAAGCAACACAGATATTTTCTTGCAAGACACATTTGCACGTAGCGATGGTGGAGAGTAGTGCAAAGGTTTGGCGAGAGGAATTCATTTAATGAAGTTGCACAACAAGATGATGCTTACTTTGCTCACGATGTACAAGATAACACAGATGTTCCTAATATCTTTGAGAACCATCACGTCAATGACGCTGGCGAAAAGATTGCCTGTCGTGCTATGGACATACAAGAGTTGATCAAGAAGAAGCCAACGTTCGAGGATGTTGAGGACGAAGAAGAAGATGACACCATGGGGAATTACGATTCAGACTGATACACATGGCGAAGATGTTGACGCTGCTATTGCGGATGATGATTACATTGCTTTTGTCGTATTTGCCTGTTAGAAGACGTTTTTTTATCTACTATGTGAAATTGTGTTTGCTATGACAACTGAAACCTGATGAACATGTTGTTTTGTATTTTCCTGTGAGAACATCACTTGTTATGTATGTTGATTTGTGTTTGGTGATTGTATGACGACTAAAACATGATGACATTGTTGTTTAGTTGTACTCATATTTGGCTGTGAAACTTGAATTTGATGACATAGTTGTTGTTGGACTGCAATTTGCTCGACGTCTTCGAATGAGAACAAAGCTGACCCAACGGGCCCTCTGCTAATTTATTTATTTATTACCAAAGGGCCTCTGCTATTTACTTATTTATGAGCAAAAGGGGATACCCTCTGATTTCCGTTAACAGAAACCATTAGATGTTCACAACACTACGCCCAGCCTGCTACACAGGTTTCATTCATTACTAGTTTCAGCAAAGTGCTCATGTCATAGCCACTCAATACATCACGAGTGCTACATACACTTCAAATAAAGAGACAATCATCCTACACAGCACATTGATTTTTCCCATTATCTTCACAAGCTCTTTCATCTCCTCATTCTTTGTCAAGGCCGTTCAATGTTGTTGCTTGGCCATGATCAGAGGAACTGCATCTTTAACCTTCTGCTCTGCATCTTCCTCTTCTGCCGTTCCTTCAGTTACTTGTCCAACACCCCAACCTGCTGGTATTGGGATTCCTCAGCTAACCAAATAATCAGCATAGTTGCACTCGCCCACATCAGCAACTTCCCAGAAATACAAATCACACGAGTCTTCCTGAGGGAGTCCTGGATTAGGGGGTGTATGGATGGCCGGACTATAACCTTTGGCCGGACTGCTGGACTATGAAGATACAAGATTGAAGACTTCGTCCTGTGTCCGGATGGGACTTTCCTTGGCGTGCAAGGCAAGCTTGGCGATACGGATATGTAGATCTCCTCCCATTTGTAACCGACTCTATGTAACCCTAACCCCTCCGGTGTCTATATAAACCGGAGGTTTTAATCCGTGGGACGAACAACTATCATACCATAGGCTAGCTTCTAGGGTTTAGCCTCTCGATCTCGTGGTAGATCTACTCTTGTACTACCCATATCATCAATATTAATCAAGCAGGAGTAGGGTTTTACCTCCATCGAGAGGGCCGAACACAGGTAAAACATCGTGTCCCTTGTCTCCTGTTACCATCCGCCTAGGCGCACGATTCGGGACCCACTACCGAGATCCGCGGTTTGACACCAACATTGATGCTTTCATTGAGAGTTCCTCGTATGCGTCATCTTTAGGCCCGATGGCTCCTCCGATCATCAACAACGATGCGGTCCGGTGAGACTTTTCTCCCGGACAGATCTTCGTATTCAACGGCTTTATCTGCGGGCAATTCACTTGGCCATCGGAGCAGATCGAAGCTCGCCCAGCCATCGGTCAGATTTGGAAGTTTAATCTACGGCCGGCGTCGCGGAGATTCGATCTTGACGGATCCGAGCCACAACCGTGCACGCCCGCCTTTATTACGATGGGCATGATCTAGCTCTACCGCCGAGCGATTGCCCTAGAGGCCGCACCGTGTATGCTCGACCCTCAGCTCGGAGCCATTGCATGTCGAGGGCGGGTGGCTGGACTTTGCCTCGGGGCTGCAATCTCTCTGGTGATCGAGCCGAACACCAGCCTTGTCCTTTGCGAAGCTTGTGACTCCAAGGTGCCGGACTCCCCTCCGGACTCCGAACCTTCCGCGCCCCTGCCAATCGAATCCGATTGGGCGCCGATCATGGAGTTCACCGCCGTGGACATCTTTGAGCACTCGCCCTTCGGCGACATTCTGAATTCATTAAAATCTCTCTCTTTATCAGGGGAGCCCTGGCCAGACTATGGTCAGCAAGTTGGGATCTGAGACGACGAAGAAATTCAAAGCCCACCACCACCCACTTCATAGCCACCGCCGATGATTTAACCGACATGCTCGACTTCGACTCACGAAGACATCGGCGGTATGGGCGACGATGTAGGAGACAAACATGAACCAGCGCCTATAGGGCCTTTGGACAACCACCCATCTCACGATGTATACATGGTGGACACACCTAAAAGAAACAATGGCGAGGAACAAAGGGGCGAAAGCGAGGATCGTTCCTTGAAAAGCGATCAAGCGGCGTGGCGCCGCTCAAACCATCTCGGCAGAGACAGCAGCCATCTGAGACCCAGCCATAGAGCAAAGCGAACCGGCGGACGATGAACATGCCATCGAGCAACCGTCGAACAGGGCAACTTGGATAAACAATCCGTCCCGGCGAAGATAACGAGTCGAGCGACCTCACGCCCGGACAAGCTACCGGGCGAAGAACCTCCACAAAAGGCTCGCGCCCCGCTGCGCGTAGCTGAAAAAAAGCAAGCGGAGCTCAAAACAGCGAAAGATGCACCCATAACTAGATGGAGCAAAGTACTCAACACCCACAGACAAATCTGGCGGCGATCGCGCGCTGAAACTATCCGGCGAAAATTACTGCGAATTTGATGAGGAGGCCTTAGAACCCCGCAATCAAAAAATAAGGAAGCCACCGGTCGGGTGAACAACCCCATGGCCAACATAGAGCGGCAAAGGCGCGCACACAAGCCGACACAGCGATCCCACAAGGATTCGCATAAAAAGATGGCCCAGCTAGATCTATCTACAGGCCAAGAAAGCAAGCTCTAGTAAGCAATGCAGCGCATCAAGTATCCGAACATCACGGTACACCCAAATATAGGGTGCGCACACCCCTATGTTTCACCGATGAGGTCTTTGGATCATAATTTCAGTGACATTCAAGCCCGTAAGCGTAGAGGCATCTGACGGAACAACAGACCACAGGTCTGGATTTAGGATTACATCCTCCACATACACATGGCTAGAGGAGATGATCTCACGCCATAAAATACTTACCCTCAAGCTCAAAGGGCCGGCCCGGCATTGGCTTAAAAGCCTTCCCGAAAACACCATTGGAAGTTGGGAAGAGCTCGAGGATGCTTTTCGGGCAAATTTTCAAGGGACCTATGTCCGACTTCCGGATGCAGACGATTTAAGTCATATAACTCAACAACCCGGAGAGTCAGCCCGGTAACTCTGGAACAGATTTCTTACTAAAAAGAACCAGATAGTCGACTGTCCGGACGCCGAAGCCTTAGCAGCTTTCAAACACAACGTTCGAGACGAATGGCTCGCCAGACACCTCGGCCAAGAAAAGCCAAGAACAATGGCTTTATTAACAAGCCTCATGACCCGCTTTTGCGCAGGAGAGGATAGCTGGTTGGCAAGATGCAGTACCAGCGACCCAAGTACATCCGAAGTTAGGGATGGAAACGAGAAACCGTGCAACAAGGACCAGTGCCGGACCAAGGGAAACAGCCCGAAGAGCACGACAGTCAACGCCGGATTCAAAAGCTCTCGGCAGAATCAGAAAAAGCTGCCCCTCAAGGATAACATGACGAGCTATCTAACCTAAACAAAATCTTGGACAAGATATGTAAAATCCACAGTACTCCCGGGAAGCCTGCAAACCATACCCACCGACATTGTTGGGTCTTCAAGCAATCCGGCAAACTCAACGCCGAACACAAGGGCTCGACACACCAAGCGAGGACGATGGCGAACCCCACAAGCGAGCACGGAAAACAAAAGAATTTCCCACAAGAAGTCAAAACAGTAAACTCACTTCACGTGACAAAGAGAAAAACAGGGTGGCGCCTATAGAGATCACACGCGCCATACGGCATATCGAGAGGAGTCCGCCTTTGGTTGTTAAAACCAATCACCTTCAACCATCAGATTACTCTAGAAGTATCCGGAGCGCAAGCTGGACTGCCTTGATATTAGATACGATAATTGACGGAGTCAATTTACACAAGTCCTAATGGGGCGGCGATGATCTAAACCTGCTATATCAGGACACAATCCATAAAATGGGGATAGAGCCAACAACAATTCGCCATAGCAACACTTCCTTTCAAGGGGTAGCATGAGCCCAGATGCCCATTATGCGGGATCTCTCTGCTAGAAGTTATGTTCGGCTCACCCGACTACTTCCGCCGTGAAAAGCTAACCTTCCACATCGCCCCATTTACAAGTAGCTATCAAGCACTCTTTGGGACTTGAAGCTTTCGCCCGCTTTAACGCAATACCGCATTATGCATCTCTTATACTTAAAATGCCCGGTCCGCGAGGCATCATCTCATTAAAGGGAAATATCGAGTGTTCCTCGAGGGCGGAAGATCGTGCGGTTGCCTTGACAACCACACACTAAACCGGCTTCACTAATCAAAGCACCTAAACAGGTCGTTCAGACCCCGGACATGGCTAGACGAGTCCGGCGTAAACATACAAGGGCTTACTAGCCGCATACCCCCGTACAAGGGGCTCCGCGCATGTACAACAAGAGACAATAAAGCTCAATTTTATTCATTTTTTGAATTGTACTTTGTTTATTCAATATAACGTACATTTTCGCACGATCTTTTTCAACTAAGTTCCTCTCTTTTACAGATGAACACCGTGCTACACCCGTCCATGATACGGCTGCGCGGAACCACGGTAGCGAGCGTGCGATGAGGGACCCGTTCAAGGTTTCTTTTCAGATTAAGACCCTGCGTAAATCTTTTTTACTGTCTCTTGTTGATACACATCCCCCGGTTTCTTGCTATAACTGAGGTGGAGGCTGGCGTCTTGGCATGTGGCCACGTCGAATTTTCGCGCAGCTTGGACACGAGGGCTTATTACTAAGGGCGTACTTCAGCCCGTTTTCATAAAGACCGAATACCTTAGGGAGTGTTTGGCGTCGCGAGTTTGGCCTTATATGCATCAGCTCGAATCATGTCTTTGGTCAAATGTTGGGTTTGCCCGGCTCCGTGTTTTGCTGCCTTACGTTCCGCTCTATCGGCTAAAGCGGCACCGGAGAACTCTGCGATTGTGCCCAGTTCGGCGAGCGAGCACCCTAGTAGAAAGCGGCTGGCTGTCATGATATAGCGTGAGACTGGTCAACCACTCGATGACCGCCGGAATCTTTAGGATTCCTCCGCATTAACGAAGGGCCGTTTCGGCCGAGCGCGAACAGCGCCCGAATTGGGTGGTAGCGGTGCCCCGAGGGCTATATAGTAGCCCCTTTGTCAAACTCCTATGTCTAAGTGAAAGTGATAAAGCATTATAGTCCGGTTGCCTAGTTAGCGCTATCACCTCCTTAATAGGACCAAGGCGTTGGGTCAAGTGTGAAAATCATATACAGCGAACACCCCGCATTATATGCGTGAAATTTGAGCCAACGACGCCATCTTTCAGGTTATATATACATATACATTAACGGCTGCACAGGAGGTATTTTAATTCTTGAAGGCACAAGTATAAAAAGCTTTTATATTTCATGAAATATTGTTTTACAATAATACATGTTATTGAACATAATATCCTTGAGCCTTTGCGTTTCTATTAATCGGCGTCCTGCAGAACTTCACGAAAATAGTGCTCGGCAAGTACTCGGCTCCCGTCCGAATCTTGGGATGCAACATCGGTGGCCTTCATCTTCGCCCAGTATGTCTTGACACGGGCAAGAGCCATCCGCGCACCCTCTATGCTGCGCTGACCTTTTCATTGCATTGATATGCGGCACCGCACAAAGGCTGCTGCACCAAGTTAAAATAACTCTTGACTCGGGCCTTTCCAGCCACAGATGACTCACAACATCCTTCATGGCGAGTCCGGATAACCTATTTAGCTCCGCCCATGCGTAAGCGATCGATTAATGGAAGTGGGCGCTCTGGATTGTGGGCTGCGACCAAAAAGCATTTCCACTTTGTGATCCTTTGATCTCGGAAGTGTTGACGCGTCCGCAGCACTTGCCGCCAAGTCGAATAAGTATCCGCCGCACTCCACAGCCGGTCCAATTGAGCATATTTAGGATCCCGAACTTCATCCGCAACATAAAGGGCTTTCCGGCGCGATATCTCCGACTGGCGTAGCTCCTCCTTCATAGCTCTCATTGCGAGCGAGCATCCTTAGCCTCGGTAGTGGCCTTCTCCAGTCCTTCATTCCGCCCGATCTTCTTTTCAAGAAGCTTGCAGCGGTCGGCAGCATTCTTCAACTTCACAGCCATCTCGGCCATTTCCTTCTTGCTTCGGTAGTGAGTAGCCTATTCGGCTTTCAGCTCTTCAGCCGCCTTTAAGTCAGCCGCATCACTTTTCCTGGCCTGCTCCTTGGCTCGGGCGAGTTCCGCCCGAAGGTTCTCCACGGCAGCGGCACCATCTGCATCAAGCATACATGTTGTAAGGTACGAGCATCAAACCCCCTTACCAGGTGTCTGCGGAGAAATTACATACCTTGTGACTCGTCAAGCCGCTTGTTGACAAGTGCAATGTCGACATCTGCCACGTCAAGTTGCCGCTTTAGCTTGGCAAATTCATCAGTCCGGCTAGCCACCGGACACTTCACCACCTACATAGGAAAAGCGACATATCATACCTGGGATTATGATCCTTGGCGCGCCGTAATTTTTGACAACGCACCGAGTCTTAGGGGCTACTATCTATACATGGCGCATCTTTTATATGCGGAACTGTCAAAAGGTACATCATTTCGCGTACCTCAAAACCTGTCAGTAAACTCTTGACAGCTTTGTACAACCTGCTCTCCACGGATGAAATCCTTTCAATCACCGTACCCATCAACGCACGGTGTTCTTCTGATATAGACGCTCGCCCGAGCAGATCCTTCAGCTCCTCCGACCGCGCACCGGACTCGTCTGGTGGCCTTTTTTGAAGGCCGGACACAGAGGGCTTTGGGGGGCCATACGACTGCCTTCCGGCCCTGCCGGATTCGGAGAAACCCTCCGTGACAACACCTCAGGGTCGCCCGCCTCGCATGGCGGTATGGCAGGGGGAGGCGTTCCGCTCTCCATCATCTCTGGTCAAAGATCCCCTGAAGATGAGCTCTGCTGAGAAGGGCTGAGATCCGAACTACAAGGTAAAAATTTGGTTGTCTTCCTCAGAAATAGAACAGGGATGTCTCTTATTTTAAAACTCCCCTCTCTACTTACGGCTCGCTGGAGGGCTGATCCCCTTGGGGGCACAGTGCGGCCGAGGCATCTCTCGGCGCAGGACCCTTTGACGAAGATTTCTTCCCCCGCTTTGAGACCATGTCTCCGGGTCTTCAAAGGCGGTCCTCTTCTTCCCCTGGATGGAGGGATTCTCGATTCATCCTTCCCTGACAGCCTCCTTCGGGGAGGCGGTAGCTTCCTTGTCCCCCCTTCGCCTTCTTCCAAAGGCGCAACCTCCAGCATCTGGTTAACACGGGATCGGCGTGGTCTCGGGGAGGGCGGACACTGATTAGCTTTGCTTTCGCTATCCACTCTGTTTAAGGGACATCTCTTTTAAGGGCAATTTTATGATAAATATCACGGATGGCGTGTAAATGCAGGACTCTTGACTTGAGTATCCGAGGCGATTGCAGCTCAGACCTGCGTCCTCGGTCGTCTGGACACATTGCTTGTGATCCGAAGAACAATTTGTACATCTCCATGGGCGTCGCGCCCGTAAAATGTTGGAGAGCTCGTGGTCCCTCCGGATTAAACTCCCACAGGCGGATGGGGCGGCGTTTGCATGGCAAGGTGCGGCGAATCAACATGACCTGCGTCACCGTGACCAGATTGATGTCTCTCTCTAGGAGATCTCGAATGCGGCCCTGCAACAAGGGCACGTCCTTGGGCGGCCCCAGTTAAACCCTTATTGACCCATGGCGCTAGCTGTGGTGGGGACCCGGCGAAAGGGGGGCGCCACCCACTTGGTGCCCTTGGGAGCTGTGATATAAAACCACTCTCGTTGCCATAAGCTGAACTCCTCTTGAAAAGAGCCCTCGGGCCATGGGCGTCGGCATTCTTGCTTATAACAAGCGCCTCCGCTTTGCGCGTCTGCCCCTCGATCATCTTGGCTCTACTTTGAAGGTCTTAAGCCACAATCCTAAGTGAGGAGTAATACGGAGGAAGGCTTCGCACACGACAATGAACGATGAGATGTGGAGGATGGACTCCGGAGCCAAGTCGTGAAATTCCAGCCCATAATAAAACATGAGCCCCCTCACGAAGGGGTCCGTCGGGAAGCTAGCCCCCGAAGGAAGTGAGACACGAACACCACGCTCTCACCAGGCTTGGGAGTGGGAATAACCTGCCCTTGAGCAGGCAGCCTATGCGAGATTTCGCAGGTTAGATACCTGGCATCTCTCAGCTTTTTACGTCTTCTTCCGTAATGTAGGAAGGCACCCACCGGCCTTGAAGGCGGGCGGTTTATCATCGAAGGTCGAGGCGCTGAATCTGGAGCTTTGGGTGTTGGAACTCGGCGAGGCGGATTCAATTGAGATTGAAAGAAAGGAGTAGAGCCTTGGTCTCTTTATAAAGAGGTTGAATACCAAGAGCCCTCCCGTGACCGTTTGGGACTCGCCGATTGAGGAAATATACCAGCAGGCACGATTGGTTACCCATGCACTGTATTGATGAGAATCCGGAATAAGGGACACGATCTCTGCTTCGACAAGGCGTGCCGAGAAACTGCCTTGCTAAGTGCGCTGAGGTGGGACGGTAAAAGCGATTGAACAAAGGCTTGGTGGTGGTGTGATGTCACCTTGCGGAATCGTCGGCAGATTGGATTTGTGTAAATATTATTCTCTCTATGGTGGTATGTGGAACTTATTTTGCAGAGCCGGACACTATCCTTGTGTTCAAAATCTTCTATGAAGTATTCGGAGGAGGAACCCGCCTTGCAATGCCGAAGACAATCTGTGCGCCGGACTCGTCGTCATTGAAGCCTGGTTCAAGGGCTATTGAGGGAGTCCTGGATTAGGGGGTGTCCGAATGGCCGGACTATAACCTTTGGCCGGACTCCTGGACTATGAAGATACAAGATTGAAGACTTCGTCCCGTGTCCGGATGGGACTTTCCTTGGCGTGGAAGGCAAGCTTGGCGATACGGATATGTAGATCTCCTTCCATTTGCAACCGACTCTATGTAACCCTAACGCCCTCCGGTGTCTATATAAACCAGAGGGTTTTAGTCCGTAGGACGAACAACTATCATACCATAGGCTAGCTTCTAGGGTTTAGCCTCTCTGATCTCGTGGTAGATCTACTCTTGTACTACCCATATCATCAATATTAATCAAGAAGGAGTAGGGTTTTACCTCCATCGAGAGGGCCCGAACACAGGTAAAAACATCGTGTCCCTTGTCTCCTGTTACCATCCGCCTAGACACACGATTCGGGACCCCCTACCGAGATCCGCGGTTTGACACCGACACTTCCCTTTTACGCACGAATCAAATTGGAAGATCATCAACCAAACTATTAAAAATCAGCAATTGAAAGTAGCGAACAACACTTAAACAAATTATTACCCCATGATTCGGGCATTTGTAGAAGACTCGGCGGGGTTGAGGATTGTGGTTGAGGCGCGACGGATGACTTTGCGTGATTTGCAGCAATGGCACCACACCAGCGGCAGCGGGTTGCGATGAGCAACGGCTGCGGTCTGCGTGCTTGCGGCGGGGTGTGATGAGACCCACATGTGATGAATGCAGTGGCGACTTGGCGCATATTTGGTTGTTACTTTGAAGAAGCGGTGGACGAGCAACCGGTGGACATGGTTCTTTGCGGCGAGCTTCGATGCTAGGAAGAGTAAGTAGAGAAGAGGAGAAGCGAGCGTTGGATATGTCAGTTTCATTACTTGCAGAGTAGCATAGCACCATATATAGTTATAGTCTAGGTTTGGATTCGAACCAGCTACAGGAGTACGTCTCTCTTTTTTCTAAAACTCAGCAACATCTCTTTACTGGTACACTAGCTTGTTCTGTACGCCTTCTCAAGTCTTTGATTCCTCCACCTAACATCTGGGACCCACCAGAAGGGTTTCTGTATTTCACGAAAAAACGTGCCCCCCACTGACAGGTCGGACCCACCAGCTATCTTCGCATGCAAGAAAGTGCCTTCTAATTACGCACAAAAAAATGAATACTCACCCTGCCAGCTGGAACCCAGCACCGTGGGACGCTGACTTGTGGGCCTACCAAGTTGACGGGGACGGAGGGCTTTGTTAACTTAGTCAATATGAATGATTCTAGCTCAAGTTACCGTACGATGTTCGTCCAACGGCAGTAGTGCTTCTTCAACCTCTGGTCTTCTTGCTCCAACCGCCCAAACCAGCGCCGGTTGTGCCGCGTGCTCCTGCCTCCCGTGGCCGGCTGTGATGCCGCGGAGGCCTCACCGCCCCTACTACTCCCACCGCTCGCCAGACCATCCCACTACTCACCCACACCCCCTGTTATTCTGCGGCGACGGCAGCCTCACACCGCAGCCGAACCAGCGAACCCTCGTACTCCTCTCCATATGGGCGTCCACTACCGCGTCTTCCCCGGCTTCACGTCGTCCCCTTCCTAGGCCTCGCCGTCGTCCACCGCCTTGGTGCTCTCGGCGCGGCGTGGTTAATGTGGTCAATGACCGACTTCTATCGGAAGAAATCTGTCACGTGGAGAGCGACAGCCGGGTCCACGGACGCTTGTTGGGTCCACAGCCACAACCCAGTTTTTTGTGATTTGCCAAGTAAGTCACTTTGTCGGGCTGTTGGGCTACAAATCTTTCAAGACAAGGAGAGCTTCATTGGCTGGCGAGAAAATAGCCTATCGATAATGAGAAATGGGTTGTACATTTTAAAACACATCAAACCGGCAATTAGTTTCAAATTTCTTTTTTCATTTGAGATTTTAAATTGCATTAATTTTTATCGTGGACAATTTGTTCGATTTTATATTGATATACATTTATTGTTAAAATCAGTTTGAATGTGACTCAAAATTTCGGGATTAAAAACAGTTCGGACCGCACCGAAATATGCAAAATTTCATATAATTTTTTAACCGTGGCCACAATATGGGCTGTAATGCTAATAAAAAGAATATGGGCTCCAAAAAAACCTTAAGAATTAGCAAATGGGCTGTAAATTATTAGAAATAATGGCAGATGGGTTGTATGCTGTTTTCCACAGATTTGAGGCTTTCCGGAAAAAAGGTTGACTCACAAGCAGTGACTATTGGATGTCCATCCAACAGTCGTCGTGCTTCTTCAATCTCTGTTCTTCCTGCTCCAACCACTCAAACAAGCACCGGCGGGACTGCCTACTCCCTCCTCCCCGCGGCCGGCTGTGCTGCCTTGTGAGCCTCACCGCCCACCGTACTCCCATCGCTGGCCTAGCCATCCTCTACTCACCCACACCTACATTATTCTCCGGCGATGGCGGGCAGACGATAAACCCTCGTACAGTCATACCCCCCTCCGCGTGGGGAACAACTGCCGAGTCTTCCATGCCTCCGTGTCGTTCCCTTCCTAGGCCTCGCCGTCTTCCACCGCCCTGGTGCTCTCGGCGCGGCGTGGTCAACGTGGTCAAGGAACGACTTCCATCGGAAGAGTACTGTACGTGGAGAGGCTGACAACTGGGTCCACGACAACCGCAAGGAAGTGCCTCCTTATTACGCGGAAAATAATTATTCCTCCACCTGACAGCAGGGACCCACCGGACGGGCCACCATATTTGGCGAAAAAAACGTTTCCCCCTGACTGCTGGGACCCACTGGACGAGCCAACGTATTTCGCAAAAAACGTCCCCCGCTGTTAGCTCGAACCCACCGGTGGTGCCTCCTTATTATGCACAAAAAAATGAATACTCCCCACGCTGGTTGGGACCCACCTTGGTGGGAGGCTGACTTAATGGGCCTACTAAGTTAGCGAGGGACGGAGTGCTTTGTCAACTTAATCAATATGAACGATTCTAGCTCCGGTGACCGTCGATGTCCATCCAGCGGCCGTAGTGCTTCTTCAACCTCTGGTCTTCTTGCTCCGGCCGCCCAAAGCAGCGCCGGTGCGTGCTGCTGCGCTTCGTGCCTCCGTGGCGGTTGTCTTTGCTGCGGAGGCCTCACCGCCCCTACTATTCCCACCATGGCCAGGCCTGCGGCGGCGGCAGCCTCACACCACAGCCGAACCGGTGAACCCTCGTACTCCTCTCTCGCGGGCTTCCACTGCCGCGTCTTTCCCGGCTCCGCATCATTGATACGTCTCCAACGTATCTATATTTTCTTATTGTTCCATGCTATATTATATTATGTTTTGGATGTTTAATGGGCTTTATTATACACTTTTATATTATTGTGGGACTAACCTATTAACCGAAGGCCCAGCCCAGAATTGCTGTTTTTTTGCCTATTTCAGAGTTTCACAGAAAAAGAATATCAAACAGAGTCCAAGCGGAATGAAACCTTGTGACGTGATTTTCGGAACGAGCGTGATCGAGAGGACTTAGACCCTACGTCAAGACATCAACCAGGAAGGCACGAGGTAGGGGCGCGCCTACCCCCACCCCTGGCGCCCTCCACCCTCGTGGGCCCCACGTTGCTCCACTGACGTACTTCTTCCTCCTATATATACCTACGTACCCCCAAACTACCAGATACGGAGCCAAAAACCTAATTCCACCACCGCAACCTTTTGTACCCGTGAGATCCCATCTTGGGGCCTTTTCCGGAGCTCCGCCGTAGGGGGCATCGATCACGAAGGGCTTCTACATCAACAACATAGCCTCTCCGATGATGTGGGAGTAGTTTACCTCAGACCTTCGGGTCCATAGTTATTAGCTAGATGGCTTCTTCTCTCTTTTTGGATCTCAATACAATGTTCTCCCTCTCTCTTGTGGAGATCTATTCGATGGAACCTTCTTTTGCGGTGTGTTTGTTGAGACCGATGAATTGTGGGTTTATGATCAAGTTTATCTACTAACAATATTTGAATCTTCTCTGAATTCTTTTATGTATGATTGGTTATCTTTGCAAATCTCTTCGAATTATCAGTTTGGTTTGGCCTACTAGATTGATCTTTCTTGCAATGGGAGAAGTGCTTAGCTTTGGGTTCAATCTTGCGGTGTCCTTTCCCAGTGACAGTAGGGGCAGCAAGGCACGCATTGTATTGTTGCCATCGAGGATAACAAGATGGGGTTTATATCATATTGCATGAGTTTACCCCTCTACATCATGTCATCTTACTTAAAGCGTTACTCTGTTCTAATGAACTTAATACTCTAGATGCATGCTGGATAGCGGTCGATGTGTGGAGTAATAGTAGTAGATGCAGGCAGGAGTCGGTCTACTTGTCTCGGACGTGATGCCTATATACGTGATCATACCTAGATATTCTCATAACTATGCTCAATTCTATCAATTTCTCAACAGTAATTTGTTCACCCACCGTAATACTTATGCTCTCGAGAGAAGCCACTAGTGAAACCTATGGCCCCCGGGTCTATTTTCCATCATATTAATCTTCCAACACTTAGCTATTTTTATTGCCTTTTATTTTACTTTTCATCTTTATCATAAAAATACAAAATATTATCTTATCATATCTATCAGATCTCACTCTCGTAAGTGTCCGTGAAGGGCTTGACAATCCCTTTATTGCGTTGGTTGCGAGGATTTATTTGTTTCTGTAGGTGCGAGGGACTCGTGCGTGGCCTCCTACTGGATTGATACCTTGGTGCTCAAAAACTGAGGGAAATACTTACGCTACTTTACTACATCACCCTTTCCTCTTCAAGGGAAAACCAACGCAGTGCTCAAGAGGTAGCAAGAAGGATTTCTGGTGCCGTTGCCGGGGAGTCTACGCAAAAGTCAACATACCAAGTACCCATCACAAACCCTTATCTCCCACATTACATTATTTGCCATTTTCCTCTCGTTTTCCTCTCCCCCACTTCACCCTTGCCGTTTTATTCAACCTCTCTTTTCCGTTCACCTTTTTTTCGCTCGCTTCTTGCTTGCTCGTGTGTTGGATTGCATGCTTGTCACGATGGCTCAGGATAATACTAAATTGTGTGACTTTACCAATACCAACAACAATGATTTCCTTAGCACTCCGATTGCTCCTCTTACCGATACTGAATCTTGTGAAATCAATATTGCTTTATTGAATCTTGTCATGAAAGATCAATTCGCCGGCCTTCCTAGTGAAGATGCCACTCCCATCTAAATAGCTTCGTTGATTTGTGTGATATGCAAAATAAGAAAGATGTGGACAATGATATTGTTAAATTGAAGCTATTTCCTTTTTCACTTAGAGGTCATGCTAAAACTTGGTTTTCGTCTTTGCCTAAAAATAGTATTGATTCTTGGAATAAGTGCAAAGATGCTTTTATCTCTAAGTATTTTCCTCCCACTCAGAATATCTCTCTTAGAAACGATATTATGAATTTTAAGCAACTTGATCATAAACATGTTGCACAAGCTTGGGAGAGGATGAAATTAATGATACGTAATTGCCCTACACATGGTTTGAATTTGTGGATTATTATACAAAAATTTATGCGGATTGAATTTTGCTTCTAGAAATCTTTTAGATTACGGCATGGGAGGCACTTTTATGGAAATCACTTTAGGAGAAGCTACTAAACTCCTAGATAATATTATGGTTAATTATTCTCAATGGCACAATGAAAGATCTACTAATAAAAAGTGCATGCGATAGAAGAAATTAATGTTTTGAGTGGAAAGATGGATGAACTTATGAAATTATTTGCTAATAAAAGTGTTTCTTCTGATCCTAATGATATGCCTTTGTCTACTTTGATTGAGAATAACAATTAATTTTGTTGGTAGGAATAATTTTGGTAACAACGCGTATAGAGGAAACTTTAATCCTAGGCCGTATCCTAGTAACCCCCCTAATAATTATGGTAATTCCTACAACAAATCTTATGGAAATTTTAATAAGATGCCCTCTGAATTTGAGACTAGTGTTAAAGAATTTATGAATTCGCAAAAGGATTTCAATGCTTTTCTTGAAGAAAAGTTGCCTAAGATTGATGAATTGGCTAGGAACGTTGATAGAATTTCTCTTGATGTTGATTCTTTGATACTTAGATCTATTCCACCTAAGCATGATATCAATGACTCTCTCAAAGCCATGAGAATTTCCATTGATGAGTGCAAAGAAAGAACCGCTAGGATGCATGCTAACAAAGATTGCTTTGTGAAAGCGTGTTCTTCTAATTTTTATGAAAATAAAGATGAAGATATAAAATTTATTGATGTGTCCCCTATTAAATCTTTGTTTTACAATATGAATCTTGACAATGATGGGACTTAATATGATCCACCTTTACCTAGAAGGCGTTCCAAAAATTCGGAATTTTTAGATCTTGATGCTAAAATTGATAAAAGTGGGATTGAAGAGATCAAAACTCTAGATATTAATGAACCCACTATTTTGGATTTCAAGGAATTTAATTATGATAATTGCTCTTTAATAGATTGTATTTCCTTGTTGCAATCCGTGCTAAATTCTCCACGTGCTTATAGTCAAAATAAAGCCTTTACCAAACATATTGTTGATGCTTTGATGCAGTCTTATGAAGAAAAACTTGAGTTGGAAGTTTCTATCCCTAGAAAACTTTATGATGAGTGGGAACTGATAACCCACAAGTATAGGGGATCGCAACAGTTTTCGAGGGTAGAGTATTCAACCCAAATTTATTGATTCGACACAAGGGAGCCAAAGAATATTCTCAAGTATTAGCAGCTGAGTTGTCAATTCAACCACACGGAAACTTAGTATCTGCAGCAAAGTGTTTAGTAGCAAAGTAATATGATAGTGGTGGTAGCGGTAACAAAAGTAAAGACAACAAAGTAAAGACAACAAAAGTAATGTTTTGGTATTTTGTAATGATGATAATGATAGTAGCGGAAAAGTAAATAAGCGAGAACCAGTATATGGAAAACTTCGTAGGCACGGATCGGTGATGGATAATTATGCGGATGTGGTTCATCATGTAACATCATAACATAGGGTGACACGGAACTAGCTCAGTTCATCAATGTAATGTAGGCATGTATTAAGTAAATAGTCATACATGCTTATGGAAAAGAACTTGCATGACATCTTTTGTCCTACCCTCCATGGCAGCGAGTCCTAATGGAAACTAAGGGATATTAAGGCCTTCTTTTAATAGAGAACGGAACAAATCATTAGCACATAGTGAATACATGAACTCCTCAAACTATGGTCATCACCGGAGTGGTCCCGATTATTGTCACTTGGGGTTGCGGATCATAACACATAGTAGGTGACTATAGACTTGCAAGATAGGATCAAGAACACACATATATTCATGAAAACATAATAGGTTCAGATCTGAAATCATGGCTTTCGGGCCCTAGTGACAAGCATTAAGCATAGCAAAGTCATAGCAACATCAATCTCGAACATAATGGATACTAGGGATCAAATCCTAACAAAACTAACTCGATTACATGATAAATTTCATCCAACCCATCACCGTCCAGCAAGCCTACGATGCAATTACTCACGCGCGGCGGTGAGCATCATGAAATTGGTGATGGAGGATGGTTGATGATGATGACGGCGACGAATCCCCTCTCGGAGCTCGAGCGGACTCGAGATCAGCCCTCGAGAGAGATTAGGGTTTGGCGGCGACTCCGTATCGTAAAAGCGATGAAACTTTCTCTCGATTTTCTCTCCCAAAGCCAATATATGGAGTTGGAGTTGGCGTCGGAGGGCATCGAGGCCCACGAGGTGAGGCGTGCCGGGGAGGCGCGCCCCACCCTCGTGGACAGGTGTGGCCCCTGGTCTTCATCTTTAGCGAGGATTTTTATTATTTATTCTAAGATATTCGTGGAGTTTCAGGTCATTCGAGAACTTTTGTTTTCGCGCATAAAACAACACCATGGCAATTCTCTTTGAAAACAGCGTCGATCCGGGTTAGTTCCATTCAATTCATACAAGTTAGAGTCCAAAACAAGGGCAAAAGTGTTTGGAAAAGTAGATCTGACGGAGGCGTATCAACTCCCCAAGCTTAAACCCTTGCTTGTCCTCAAGCAATTCAGTTGACAAAGCTGAAAGAAAGAAAAACTTTTACAAACTCTGTTTGCTCTTGTTGTTGTAAACATGAAAAGCCAGCATTCAAGTTTCAACAATTATTATGAACTAACCATGCTCACAATAACACGTAGGTCTCACAATTACTCATATCAATAGCATAATCAGCTAGCGAGCCATAATAATAAAACTCGGATGACAACACTTTCTCAAAATAATCATAACATGATATAACAAAATGGTATCTCTCTAGCCCTTTACGAGACCATAAAACATAAATGCAGAGCACCTTTAAAGATCAAGGACTGACTAAACATTGTAATTCATGGTAAAGAGATCCATCAAGTCATACCCAATATAAACCGATCACAATGAATGCAAATGACGAGTGTGCTCTCCAGTGAGTGCTTTTTAATAAGAAGGGTGATGACTCAACATAAAAGTAAATAGATAGGCCCTTCGCAGGAGGAAGGAGGATTTCTAGAGGTGCTAGAGCTCGATTTTGAAATAGAGATAAATTATATTTTGAGCAGCATACTTTCCTTTGTCAGCATAACAACTATGAGATGGCTGTATCTTCCATACTACATGCATTATAGGTAGTTCCCAAACAGAATGGTAAGGTTTATACTCCCCTCCTCCACAAGCATCAATCCATGGCTTGCTCGAAACAACAGAGTGCCTCCAACATTCAACGGGTCCCAAGGGAGTTTTGTTTAATTATTTTGATTTTCTTTGATCTTTTGGATCATGGGACTGGGCATCCGGTTCCGGCCCTTTCTCGTGAATGAGGGCGGAGTCCACTCCTCTTGAGAATAACCCACCTAGCATGGAAGATATAGGCAGCCCTAGTTGCACATGAGCTGCTCGAGCATACAAAACAGAATTTCATTTGAAGGTTTAGAGTTTGGCACATACAAATTTACTTGGGCAGCAGGTAGATACCGCATATAGGAAGGTATAGTGGACTCATATGGAACAACTTTGGGGTTTAAGGAGTTTGGATGCACAAGCAGTATTCCGCTTAGTAATGGTGAAGGCTAGCAAAAGGCTGGAAGCGACCAAGCGAGAGAGTGACAACAGTGGTAACCATGCATTAAAATTAATTTACACGAATATAAGCATGAGTAGGATATAATCCACCATGAACATAAATATCATGAAGGCTATGTTGATTTGATTCAACTACATGCGTGAACATGTGCCAAGTCGAGTCACTCAATTCATTTAAAGGAGGATACCATCCATCATACCACATCATAATCATTCTAATAGCATGTTGGCACATAAGGTAAACCATTATAACTCATAGCTAATCAAGCATGGCACAAGCAACTATAATCACTAAATGTCATTGCAAATATGTTTACTTCATAATAGCTGAATCAGAGAGCGATGAATCATCATATTTACAAAAACAAGAGAGGTCGAGTTCATACCAGCTTTTCTCATCCCAATAAGTCCATCATATATCATCATTATTGCCTTTCACTTGCACGACCGAACGGTGTGTATAATAATAAGAGTGCACGTGCATTGGACTAAGCTGGAATCTGCAAGCATTCAACTCAAGAGAGAAGACAAGTAATAAGGGCTCTAAGTTAAATAAACGATCATGCATATGAGAGCCACTAAGCATTTTCAATATGGTCTTCTCGACCCCCAAAGAAAGGAAAAGAAATAAAAACTATTTACACGGGAAAGCTCCCAACAAGCAAAAGAAGAACAGGAAATATTTTTGGGTTTTCTTTTTAATTATTACTACTACAGCAGGAAATAAACTACTACTATTTTTTTGGTTTTCTAAGGTTTATTAACACACACAAGAAAGCAGGAAAAAGAAAATAACTAGCATGGATATTACGGTGAAAGAGTATGAGCACCGACATCTAGCAATGAGTGTGTGTGAACATAAATGTAATGTCGGTGAAATCGTACTCCACCAAGCTTAGGCTTTTGGCCTAAGTTGGTCTAATGCCGAGGATAGCTTTGGCGATACCCGTAAATTGTAGGTGGGGTCGTCTTGCGATGCAGAATAGTTGGGATCATAATGTGATGAAGAGGACTCGGCGCCTTGCTGGTGGCAACCGCCTCGGGATCCCAAGAATAAGCAGACATTCGTGGAGGCTCATCTTGTGGCTCGGTTCGAGGCTGGTGCAGGATTCCGATGAAGCGAACAGCCCCACGGAACAATGTAAGAACCTGTAGACAAGTTAAACAAAGAGGAGCAGGCAAAGTAATAGTCTCAGGGAGATGTTTATCAAAGTACAATTTATATTTGAGCTCCCCTTCGCGACTCTTAACAAGAAAATCATGCGCTAGCATACTCTTATAATCTAAATAAGCACGGGGCAACGCTGTTTCTTCTTTCTCCTCATGCCTAATATGTATTTCAAAATATTCAGCTAGGCGTGAAGCATAAATGCCCCCAAAGATGGGGCCCTTAGTGCGGTTCAGACTTAACCGTCTAGCAAGAATTCCACCCATACTAATACAGTTATTGCGGTATAAACCATGGAACAAAATAATAATATCAGGAATGCTAAGGTTCCCACAGTTCCCGCGTCCAATCAAGCAACGACTAGCAAATAAGGCAAAGTAACGTAAATCAGGAAAATGTATGCTAGTGATTCTTGCATCAGAAACCTTCTGGTTTCTCCCACGATGATAGTGTTAATAAAGCTTCCACTTCATTACGGTGTGGTTCATCTAAAGTGCCCTCAAAAGGTATTTTGCAAACCTCGCAAAATTCAGCTAATGTCATCTCCTTAACAACGTCATATAAATGGAACTCTCTTGTTGGAGGTGATTTCTTAGGGAAAAAGTAGAAGTTCTGCACAAAAGTATTTGTGAGTAAGAATCTTGATGGCGTTGGTCGCGGAGGAAGTTGGTGAGGCGGCGTTCTCAATCAATAGATAGAAATCCTCATAAATTCGGCTCTCCTCAAGAAGTCATCGGAAGGCCATTCACACGGCGGACCTCCAGCGATCTGAGGCAAATTAAATTTGGGCTTCTGTTCTTCTTCCTTTTGTTTCTCCTTAGAGCTTTGGCTCGTGAGCCCCTCAAAAGCCTCTTCATTATTTCTGAAACAATCTGAAATTTTTAGTAACTTCAAATAAAAGTGAACCAACTTCAATAAAACTGATAGCAACTACTCATACAAGTGCCTAGAGCATATATCAAGCATTAGAACTACTTGGAACCATATAAATTTGACATGCAAGCTCAAGAACATGGTCACCTATGCAGCACAAATTTGCAATGAATAAAGCACTAGAACAAAAACTAATTGGACCAATGGAGGAGTCACATACCAAGGAACAATCTCCCCAAGCAGTTTTGCGAGAGGTGCTTTCAGCAAGGAGATCGAAAATCACAACAACGGGGGCTGGAACTCGTGCTTGAGTTGGTTTTTCGGGCTTGTGTGAGACAGAGGACGAAGATGGGTGCAGGGATAAGTGGAGGAGGGCCACCATGGGCCCACGAGGCAGGGGGCGTGCCCAGGGGGGTAGGGCACGCCCTCCACCCTCGTGACCAGGTGGCAGCTCCCCCAACGGTAATTTTTGCACTAAAAATTCTCAAATATTCCCGAAAAAATCATATTAAATTGGCATGGCATTCCGAGGACTTTTATTTTCGGGATATTTTTATATTGCACGGATAAGTCGGGAGACAGACAGAAAAATACTATTTTACTTTATTTCTACTAAATAACAGAGAATATAAAGAGGGTACAGAAGGTTGTGCATCTAGTTTCATCCATCTCATGCTCATCAAAAAGGGATCCACTAACAAGGTTGATCAAGTCTTGTTAACAAACTCATTCCGATTAACATGAAATTGGAGAAATTTCGAATAACACTATGTTACCTCAACGGGGATATGGACATCCCCAATAATAAGTATATCATATTTCTTCTTGATAGTAGGGAGAGGAAATTCAAAACCTCCAAATATAATCGATGGAATTTTTCCAATAGAGTTGATACTATAAACTTGCAAAGTGTACCGTATCCTCATTACCATTAACATGAAAAGTGACATTGCCTTTGTTGCAATCAATAACAGCCCCTGTAGTATTAAGGAAAGGTCTTCCAAGAATAATAGACATACTATCATCCTCGGGAATATCAAGAATAACAAAGTCCGTTAAAATAGTAACGTTTGCAACCACAACAGGCACATCCTCACAAATACTGACAGGTATAGTAGTTGATTTATCAGCCATTTGCAAAGATATTTCAGTAGGTGTCAACTTATTCAAGTCAAGTCTCGATATAAAGAGAGGCATAACACTTACACGGCTCCAAGATCACATAAAGCAGTTTTAACATAATTTCTTTTAATGGAGCATGGTATAGTAGGTACTCTGGATCTCCAAGTTTCTTTGGTATTCCACCCTTAAAAGTGTAATTAGCAAGCATGGTGGAAATTTCAGCTTCAGGTATCTTTCTTTTATTAGTAATGATATCTTTCATATACTTATCATAAGGATTTGTTTTGAGCACATCAGTTAATCGCATACGCAAAAAGATAGGTCTAATCATTTCAGCAAAGCGCTCAAAATCCTCATCATCTTTTTTCTTGGATGGTTTGGGAGGAAAAGGCATGGGTTTCTGAACCCATTGTTCTCTTTCTTTACCATGTTTCCTAGGAACGAAGTCTCTTTTATCATAATGTTGATTCTTTGATTGTGGGTTATCAAGATCAACAGGTTCAACTTCTACATCATTATCATTACTAGGTTGAGCATCATCATGAACATCATCATTAACATTATCTCTAGGTTCATGTTCATTACAGTTGTGTTTGACATCGGACATAGAGATATCATTTGGATTATCGGTGGTTCAGCAATAGGTTCACTAGAAGTTTGCAGTTCTATCATTTTCTTTTCTTCCTTTTAGAGGAACTAGGCATATCTATATTATTTCTCTGAGAATCTTGCTCGATTCTCTTAGGGTGGCCTTGAGGATAGAAAGGTTCTGAGTCATTCTACCAGTTCTAGTAGCCACTCTAACATCATA
This sequence comes from Aegilops longissima, assembly GCA_021605205.1. Taxonomy (NCBI): domain Eukaryota; kingdom Viridiplantae; phylum Streptophyta; class Magnoliopsida; order Poales; family Poaceae; genus Aegilops; species Aegilops longissima. The sequence continues at coordinate 28,809 of JAHIAM010001777.1, forward strand.
ATTTTTCTTACTATTCATTTCATTAAGTATTTCTTTCGAGCTTTAAGTACTTGTTCTACTTGAGTGGTAACCATGGAAGCATGTTTGCTAACAAGTTTAAGTTCACCTCTAATATCAGCCATATAATCACTCAAGCGTTTAATTATAAAGGTATTCTGTTTTAATTGTCTACCAAAATAAGCATTAAAGTCATCTTGCTTGAAACATAAAGTCATCAAACTCATCCAAGCTTGACTAGCAATTTTAGTAGGAGGACTTCAGCTTTATCATATCTATAGAGAGAATTTACCTTTACTACGTGCCGGGATATCGGGAGGTTCTTGATAAATAAGTAATTGAGATCATATACTTCTTCAACAGTGCTGAATTAAGACCATGTATTTCTTCAATAGGTGGTAAATTCTTAACATCTTCAGCTTTAATACCTTTTTCTTTCATAGATTTCTTTGCCTCTTGCATATCTTGGGATGAGAAATAGAACACCTCTCTTCTTGAGTTGGTTTAGGAATAGGCTCGATGTCGGCTCGGGAGCTGGCTCGGGAGTTGGCTCGGGAGGTGCCCAATTATTTTCATTTGTCAACATATTATTTAATAAAATTTCAGCTTCATCCGGTGTTCTTTCCAAAAGAGAACCAGCACAACTATCAGGTAATCTCTGGAAGCATCGGTTAGTCCATTATAAAATATATCAAGTATTTCAGGTTTCTTAAGAGGATGATCGGGCAAAGCATTAAGCAACTTGAGAAGCCTCCCCAAGCTTGTGGGAGACTCTCTTCTTCAATTTGCACAAAATTATATATATCCCTCAAAGCAGCTTGTTTCTTATGAGCGGGAAATATTTAGCGAGAAGTAATAAACCATATCACAGGGACTTTGCACACAACCAGGATCAAGAGAATTAAACCATATCTTAGCATCACCCTTTAATGAGAGCGGAAATATTTTGAGTAAATAAAGGTAGCGATCTCTCATTATTAGTAAACAGGGCAGCTATATCATCTAACTTACGAAGATGTACCACAACAGTTTGATTCATAGCCATAAAAGGATCGATTCAACCAAAGTAATTATATCGGATCAACAGAAAAATCTTAATAATCCTGATCGGGAACACGAGATAGGTGAAGTAGCAAAAGCAGGTCGGGTCTCATCCTACCTCTAAAAGATTCTTTACTCCATTTAACTAGCAACCTATTCGTTCAAGACTATCACGGCAAGCAAGAATAGCTTGATAGATTCAGCATTAAAAGGTAACCCTCGGGAATAGCAGGCCTATTTTCATCATCACTAACATCACCGTGTTCAGGTTTCAATAATTTCTCTTTCTCTAGACCTAGAAATTTGTTCATCTAGAAATTCACCAAGAGGCATAGTAGTATCAAGCATAGAAGTAGTTTCATCATAAGTATCATGCATAGCAGAAGTGGCATCATCAATAACATGCGACATATTGGAATTCATAGCAGAAGCAGGTTTAGGTGTCGCTAGCTTACTCATAACAGAAGGTGAATCAAGTGCAGAGCTAGATGGCAGTTCCTTACCTCCCCTCGTAGTTGAGGGATAAATAGTTGTCTTAGGGTCTTTCAAGTTCTTCATAGTGTCCAGCAGATATAAATCCCAAGTGACTCAAAGAATAGAGCTATGCTCCCGGCATGGCCCGAGAAAAAGGTCTTGATAACCCACAAGTATAGGGGATCATAACAGTTTTCGAGGGTAGAGTATTCAACCCAAATTTATTGATTCGACACAAGGGAGCCAAAGAATATTCTCAAGTATTAGCAGCTGAGTTGTCAATTCAACCACACTGGAAACTTAGTATCTGCAGCAAAGTGTTTAGTAGCAAAGTAATATGATAGTGGTGGTAGCGGTAACAAAAGTAAAGACACAAAAGTAATGTTTTGGTATTTTGTAGTGATGATAATGATATAGCGGAAAAGTAAATAAGCGAGAACCAGTATATGGAAAACTTCGTAGGCACGGATCGATGATGGATAATTATGCGGATGTGGTTCATCATGTAATGATCATAACATAGGGTGTGACAGAACTAGCTCCAGTTCATCAATGTAATGTAGGCATGTATTCCGTAAATAGTCATACGTGCTTATGGAAAAGAACTTGCATGACATCTTTTGTCCTACCCTCCCGTGGCAGTAGTCCTAATGAAACTAAGGGATATTAAGGCCTCCTTTTAATAGAGAACGGAACAAAGCATTAGCACATAGTGAATACATGAACTCCTCAAACTATGGTCATCACCGGGAGTGGTCCCGCTTATTGTCACTTTGGGGTTGCTGGATCATAACACATAGTAGGTGACTATAGACTTGCAAGATAGGATCAAGAACACACATATATTCATGAAAACATAATAGGTTCAGATCTGAAATCATGGCACTCGGGCCCTAGTGACAAGCATTAAGCATAGCAAAGTCATAGCAACATTAATCTCAGAACATAATGGATATTAGGGATCAAACCCTAACAAAACTAACTCGATTACATGATAAATCTCATCCAACCCATCACCGTCCAGCAAGCCTACGATGCAATTACTCACGCATGCGGCGGTGAGCATCATGAAATTGGTGATGGAGGATGGTTGATGATGACGATGGCGACGGATCCCCTCTCCGGAGCCCGAGCGGACTCGAGATCAGCCCTCCAGAGAGATTAGGGCTTGGCAGCGGCTCCGTGTCGTAAAAGCGATGAAACTTTCTCTCTGATTTTTTCTCGAAAGCCAATATATGGAGTTAGAGTTGGCGTCGGAGGGCATCGAGGGGCCACGAGGTAGAGGCGCGCCCGGGGGGCGCGCCCCACCCTCGTGGACAGGGTGTGGGCCCCCTGGTCTTCATCTTTGGTGAGGATTTTTATTATTTATTCTAAGATATTTCGTGGAGTTTCAGGTCATTCCGAGAACTTTTGTTTTCTGCACATAAAACAACACCATGGCAATTCTGCTGAAAACAGCGTCAGTTCGGGTTAGTTCCATTCAATTCATACAAGTTAGGGTCCAAAACAAGGGCAAAAGTGTTTGGAAAAGTAGATACGACGGAGACATATCAGGAACCTACTATTAAAATTAAAATTAAAGATCATGAATGCTATGCATTGTGTGATTTGGGTGCTAGTGTTTCCACGATCCCAAAAACTTTGTGCGATTTGCTAGGTTTCCGTGATTTTGATGATTGCTCTCTAAACTTGCACCTTGCGGATTCCACCATTAAGAAACCTATGGGAAGAATCAATGATGTTCTTATTGTTGCAAATAGGAATTATGGTCCCGTAGATTTTATTGTTCTTGATATAGATTGCAATCCTTCATGTCCTATTATTCTTGGTAGACCTTTCCTTAGAGCGATTGGTGCAATTATTGATATGAAGGAAGGAATATTAGATTTCAATTTCCGTTAAGGAAAGGCATGGAACACTTCCTAGAAATAAAATAAAATTACCTTATGAATCTATTATGAGAACCAGTTATGGATTGCCTACCAAAGATGACAATACCTAGATCTATCCTTGCTATTATGCCTAGCTAGGGGCGTTAAACGATAGCGCTTGTTGGGAGGCAACCCAATTTTATTTTTAGTTTTTTGCTTTTTGCTTCTGTTTAGGAATAAATATTTGATCTAGCCTCTTGTTACATGTGTTTTTATGTTTTAATTAGTGTTTGTGCCAAGTTTAACCTATAGGATCTTCTTGGATGATAGTTATTTGATCTTGCTGAAAATTCCAGAAACTTTCTGTTCACGAAAATAATTGTTAAAAATCACCAGAACGTGATAAAATATTGATTCCAATTGATTATGATCAATAAACAAATTATATAGGTCTTCCTATTTTTGTAGATATTTTGGAGTTCCAAAAGTTTGCGTTAGTTACAGATTACTACAGACTGTTCTATTTTTGACAGATTCTGTTTTTAGTGTGTTGTTTGCTTATTTTATGAATCTATGGCTAATAAAATAGTTTATAAACCATAGAGAAGTTGGAATAAAGTAGGTTTAACACCAATATAAATAAATAATGAGTTCATTACAGTACCTTGAAGTGGTGTTTGTTTTCTTTCGCTAACAGAACTCACGAGATTTTCTGCTGAGTTTTGTGTTGTGAAGTTTTCAAGTTTTTGGTGAAAGATTTGATGGATTATGGAACAAGGAGTGGAAAGAGCCTAAGCTTGGGGATGCCCATGGCGCCCCAAGATAATCTAAGGACACCTAAAAGCCAAAGCTTGGGGATTCCCCGGAAGGCATCCCCTCTTTCGTCTACTTCCATCGGTAACTTTACTTGGAGCTATATTTTTATTCACCACATGATATGTGTTTTTCTTGGAGCGTCTTGTATTATTTGAGTCTTTATTTTTTTGTTTGACACAATCATCCTTGCTGTACACACCTTTTGAGAGAGTCACACTTGATTTGGAAATTGCTAGAAGTCGCTATGTGCTTCACTTATATCTTTTGAGCTATATAATTTTTGCTCTAGTGCTTCACTTATATCTTTTAGAGCACGGCGGTGGATTTGTTTTATAGAAACTATTGATCTCTCATGCTTCACTTATATTATTTTGAGAATCTTAAAATAGCATGGCAATTTGCTTTAATTATAATATCATGAGAAATTTGATGCTTGATAATTGTTTTGAGATATAAAGGTGGTAATATCATAGTTGTGCTAGTTGAGTAATTGTGGAATTGAAAAATACTTGTGTTGGAGTTTGTTATTCCTGTAGCATGCGTATGGTGAACCGTTATATATGAAGTCAGACATGAGGTATTTGTTGATTTTGATCCTTTGTGTGGCGGTCGAGATCGCGATGGTTAACTCCTACCAACCCTTCCCCTAGGAGCATGCGTAGTAGTACTTTGCTTCAAGGGCTAATAAATTTTGCAATAATTATATGAGTTCCTTATGACTAGTGCGAGTCCATGGATTATCGCACACTTACCTTTCCGCAATTTTCTAGCCTCTTGATGCCGTGCATTGCCCTTTCTCACCTTGAGAGTTGGTGCAAACTTAGCGATGCATCAAACCCCGTGATATGATACACTCTATCACACATAAACCTCCTTATATCTTCCTCAAAACAGCTACTATACCTACCTATTATGGCATTTCCATAGCCATTCCGAGATATATTGCCATGCAACTTTCCATCGTTTTGTTTACCATGACACGCTCCATCATTGTCATACTGCTTTGCATGATCATGTAGTTGACATTCTATTTGTGGAAAAGCCACCATTCATAATTCTTTCATACATGTCGCTCTTGATTCATCGCATATCCCGGTACACCGCCGGAGGCATCCACATAGAGTCATATTTTGTTCTAAGTATTGAGTTGTAAGTAAATAAAAGTGTGATGATCATCATTATTAGAGCATTGTCCCAAGTGAGGAAAGGATGGTGGAGACTATGATTCCCCCACAAGTCGGGATGAGACATCGGACAAAAAAAAGAGGCCATAAAAAAGAAGAAAGGCCCAAATAAAAAAATGAGAGAAAAAGAGAGAAGGGACAATGTTACTATCCTTTTACCAAACTTGTGCTTCAAAGTAGCACCGTGATCTTCATGATAGAGAGTGTCGGTGTCAAAACCGGCGGATCTTGGGTAGGGGGTCCCGAACTGTGCGTCTAGGCGGATGGCAACAGGAGACAAGGGACATTATGTTTTTACCCAGGTTTGGGCCCTCTCGATGGAGGTAAAACCCTACTCCTGCTTGATTAATATTGATGATATGGGTAGTACAAGAGTGGATCTACCACGAGATCAGAGAGGCTAAACCCTAGAAGCTAGCCTATGGTATGATTGTTGTTAGTCCTCTGGACTAAAACCCTCCGGTTTATATAGACACGGATAGGGTTAGGGTTACAGAGTTGGTTACAAGGGTAGGGGATCTACATATCCGTATCGCCAAGCTTGCCTTCACGCCAAGGAAAGTCCCATCCGGACACGGGCCGAAGTCTTCAATCTTGTATCTTCATAGTCCGAGTCCGGCCAGCGGTGATAGTTGACTATCCGGACACCCCTAATCCAGGACTCCTCGGTAGCCCTGAACCAGGCTTCAATGGACGGCGAGTCCGGGCGCATATTGTCTTCGGCATTGCAAGGTGGGTTCCTACTCCGAATACTTCATAGAAGATTTTGAACACAAGGTTGTGTCGGCTCGCAAAACAAGTTCGACATACCACCGTAGAGAGAATAACCTTTGCACAGATCTGGCTTGGCGTATTCGGCGTGACATCACACCACGGCCAGGCCTTTATATGAATCGTTTTCTTGTTCCACCTCGGCGTGTTTAGCAAGGCCGTTTCCTTGCACGTCTTATCAAAGTGGAGATCGTGCCCCTTATTCCGAGATTCTCATCAATACGGCGTGGGTAACCCGATCGTGCCCATTAGCACGACTCCTCCATCGGCGAGCCCGAGCGGTCGCAGGGAGGGCTCTTGGTATTCAACCTCTTTATAGCGAGACCAAGGCCCGCTCCTTTCTTTCAATCTCAATCGAACCGCCCCTCGCCTCGAGTTCCAACACCCAAAGCTCCAGATTTAGGCGCCGGACCTTCAACGATGTCGGCTCCGACCTACTGCGGCGGTGGATGTCTTCCTCCGTCACGGAAGAAGATGTGCTAAAGCTAAGAGCGCCGGTATCTAACGGCGAAATTTCATAAAGGCTGCCTGCCCAAGGCAGGTTATTCCCACTCTCGAGCCTGGTGAGGCGTGGTGTCGTGTCTCACTTCCTTGGGTTTAGGCTTCCCAACCGACCCCTTTGTGAGGGCTCATGTTTTATTATGGGCTGGAATTCCATGACTTGGATCCAAGTCCATCCTCCACATCTCGTCGTTCATTGTCGTATGTGAAGCCTTCCTCCGCATTACCCCTCATTTGGATTGTGGCTCAAGACCTTCAAAGTGGGCGAAGATGATCAAGGGCATCGGCCGAGTCGGAGGGGCTATTATAAGAAAGAATCTCGGATGCTCCATGGCGAGGGCTCTTTTCAAGAGGAGCTCAATTTATGGCAACATGAGTGGTTTTATATCACGCTCCCGGGGGCACCAAATGGTGGCGCCACACCTTGCCTGCTCGGGTCCTCCACATGGCAGGCGTCAAGGGTCAATAAAGGGCTCGTTGAGGGACCGTCAGGGCGTACCTCTGTTGCAGGGCCATATTCGAGACCTCAGAGAGAGATCAATCTGGTCGTAGTAAGCGCAGGTCATGCTGATTAAATGCACCTTGCCTGCAAGCGTCGCCCCCTCACTTTGTGGGAGTTTAATCCGGAGGGACCAAGAGCTCTCAACATTTTATGGGCGTGCGCCCGTGGAGATGTACCAACTGTTCTTGGATCACAAGCAATGTATGCGGACTTAACCGAGGGCCTTGAGTCTGAGCTGCAATCACCGGATACTCAAGTAAGTAGTCCTGTGCCGGACATGCTATCCGCATATTTATCATACACTTGCCCTTAAAGAGTTGTCCTTTAAACATGAGTGGATAGCAAAAGCAAAAGCTGATCGGTGTCGGCCCCCCTCCACGAGACCACGCGGATCTGTATTAACCAAGATGCTAGAGGCTGTGCCTTTTGAAGAAAGCGAAGGGGAACAAGGAACTACCACCTCAAGTGAAGGAGGCTATCAAGAAAGGGGATCGAGAATCCCTCTCTCAAGGAGAAGAGGACCGCTTCGAAGATCCGGAGACCAAACCCTTGAAGCGGGGAAGAAATCTTCACGGAGGGTCCTGCAGCGGGAGGCGCCCGGCACACTATTTCCCCAAGGAGATCAGCCCTCAATGAGCCGTAAGTAAAGGGGCGCTTTTTTAAAGAGAGACATCCCGTTTTATTTATGAAGGTAACGAAAGTTTACCTTGTAGTTGGATCTCAGCCCTTCACAGTGAGCTCGTCTTGAGGATCTTGATCCGGAGATGATGGAGGCGAAACGCCTCCGCCTGCTGTACCATTATGCGAGGTGGACGACCATGAGGTGCCGTCGCGGAGGGCTCCTCCGAATCCGGCGGGGCCAGAAGGCAGCCGTATGTCCCCTCAAAGCCCTCCGTGTCCGGCCTTCGAAAAAGGCCACCCGACGAGTCCGGCACCAACGGGTGTGCGGTCGGAGGAGCTGAAGGATCTGCTCGGGCGAGCGTCTATCTCGGAAGATCACCGTACGTTAATGGGTACGGTGATTGAAAAATTTCATCCGCTGAGGCGGGTTGCATGAAGCCGTCGTAAGTTCTTGCGGGTTTTGAGTGCATAAAATGATGTACCTTGACAGTTTTGCATATAAAATCGCCCTGTATATATAGTAGCCCACGAGACTTGGTGCGGTGTCAAAAATGACGGCGCGAGGATCATAACCCAGTATAATATCGCTCTTCCTATGTAGGTGGCGAAGCGTCCGGTGGTGGCCGGGCTGATGAATTGCCGAACTGAGGCGGCAACAGCGTGGCGAATCACGGACATCACGCTTGTTAATAATCGGCAGCGAGTCACAAGGTATGCAACTTCTCCGTGGACACCTGGTAAGGGAGCTTGGCGCCCATGCCTTACAACATGTATGCTTAATGCAGATGGTGCGCTGCTATGGAGACCCTTGGTGAGCTCGCCCGAGCCAAGGGCAAGCGAGAAAAAGTGATGGGGCTGCTTTAAAGGCGGCGCGGAGCTAAAAGCGAACAGGATGCTCCTTGCCGAAGCAAGAAAGAAATGGCGAGATGGCCGTGAATTTGAAGAATGCTCTTGACCGTTGCGAGCTTATTGAAAAAGAAGATCGGGCGAAACAAGAGGACCTGAAAAAGGCCGCCACGAGGCCAAGGATACTCGCTCTGCAATGAGAGCTATGATGGAGGAGCTCGTCGGGCGGAGATATTGCGGTGGAAAGCCCTTTACATTGTGGAGGAAATTCACGGATCCTAAATGCGCTCAATTGGGCGGTTTGTGGGGTGCGGAGGATGCTTATCACGGACTTGGCGGCGAGTGCATGACAGCGACGAACACTTCCGAGGTCAAAGGATCACGGAATGGAAGAGCTTTTTGTCGCAGTTCCATAGTCGGGCGTCCACTTTCATTAACCGATCGTTTGGCGAATGGGCTGAGCTGAATAGGTTGTCGGACTTGCCATGAAGGCTGTCGTGACTCATTTGTGGTCGAAAAAGCCCGAGCGAAGAGTTATTTTAGCTTGGTGCAACAGTTCCTTGATGCGGTGCCGCATGTCGATGCAATGAAGCGGTCGGCATGCATAGAGGTGTGCGGATGGCTCTTGCCGTGTCAAGACATCTTGGGCGGAGATGAAGGCCCGCAGACGTTGCATCCCAAGATTGAGACGAAGCAGTACTGAGCACTATTTTGAGGAAGTCTGCAGGCGCTCGTTTAATAGAGGCGATGCTAGAAGGATATTATGTTTAAATTACATGTATGATTTGTAAAAACAATGTTTCAATATAATATAAGAGCTTTTTAAACTTGTGCGTTCAAGTATTAAAACACCTCTGTCGGCCGTTGATGTATATGTATATAACTTTGAAAGATGGCAGTCTTGACTTATTTACGCACATAGTCTTGGGGTGTTTACAAAAAGCGCATTTTCACACTTAATCCAACGTCTTGGTCCTGTAAAGGAGGTGATAGCGTAGCAAACTAGGCAACGGACTATAATGCTTTATCACTTTCACTTAGCCATAGGAGTTCGATGGTGGGGCTACTATATAGCCCCTAGGGGCACCGCTCTCCCGAATTCGAGGCGGCGTATGTGCTGACCGGAAGCAGTCCTTCGTTAATGCGGGAATTCTAAGCGTTTGATTGGGTCATTGAGTGGTTGACCAGGTCTCACGCTATATCATGACGATTAGTTTTAGCTTTCTCCTTTGAGGTGCTCAACCCAGCTCAACAAGGGCACAATCGCGATGGTTCTCCTAAGCGCTACCTTAGCCGATATAACGGAACATAAGGTACCAAAACATGGGGCAGGCAAACCCAACATTTGACCAATGACATGATTGAAGCTGATGCATATAAGGCCTAACTTCGAGGCGCCGAACACTCCCTAAGGTATTCGGTCTTTATGAAAGCGTGCAGAATAATGCCCTAAGCCCTGGTGTCTGATGCAGCGCAAAAATTCTGGTGCGGCCGATGCCAAAAGCGACCTCCTCCTCGGTTATAGCAAGAAGTTAGGGATGTGTATCAACAAGAGGCAGTAAAAAGGTTTATGCAGGTGTGATAGCCTGGCTTATTAGGGATGATAGACTACTCATATCAATAAGGAATTCCTTCTTTTAGGAGCCCATTGGACGAGAACTCCAAAGTTAAGCGTGCTCGGCTTGGAGTAGTGTCGGGATGGGTGACCAACCGAAGTTGCTCCCGGGTGCGCAGTGAGGACAAAGTCGCGAGAAAAGACTAATATTGATCTGTGGGGCCAGTCTAGATCCGCCAGAATGCGACCACCGGCGGGTGTGTCGAGGCGTTACAAGTTGGTATCGAGCCGACCCTCGCGGTTACGGATGGTTGCGGACAGGTGCGTGGTCATGTTGTTCATGAGGTTTGTGACCCGTCGTGGCACCCGACATGGCACATGTGCGGGATGGAAGCCTGAGCGTTTGTGCCAGAGGAGCGTTCTGTGGCGAGGGGCGTCGGTTCCTCACGAGTGGGGTGTATGTGATAGCACGGCTTATTAGGGATGATAGACTACTCATATCAATAAGGAATTCCTTCTTTTAGGGAGCCCATTGGACGAACTCCAAAGTTAAGCGTGCTCAGCTTGGAGTAGTGTCGGATGGGTGACCGGCCGAAGATGCTCCGGGTGCGCGCAGTGAGGACAAAGTCGCGAAAAAGACTAATATTGATCTGTGGGGCAGTCTAGATCCGCCTTGAGAATGCGACCACCGGCGGGTGTGTCAAGGCGTTACAAGTTGGTATCGAGCCGACCCTCGCGGTTACGGATGGTTGCGGACAGGTGCGTGGTCATGTTGTTCATGAGGTTTGTGACCCGTCGTGGCACCGACATGGCACATGTGCGGGCTGGAAGCCTGAGACGTTTGTGCCAGAGGAGCGTTCTGTGGCCCAGCAGGGGCGTCGGTTCCTCTCGAGTGGGGGTGTATGTGATAGCACGGCTTATTAGGGATGATAGACTACTCATATCAATAAGAATTCCTTCTTTTAGGAGCCCATTGGACGAGAACTCCAAAGTTAAGCGTGCTCAGCTTGGAGTAGTGTCGGGATGGGTGACCGCAACGAAGATTGCTCCGAGTGCGCTGCAGTGAGGACAAAGTGCCTGAAAAAGACTAGTATTGATCTGTGGGGCCAGTCTAGATCCCGCCGAGAATGCGACCACCGGCGGGTGAGTCCGGCGTTCTGGTGAGGTCTTAATCTGAAAAGAATCCTTACAGCGGGTCCCTACTGCGTCTGCGCTGTGTCTCCGTTGTGCCGTATCACGGGCGGGTGTGTACGGTGTTCATGTGTAAAGAGAAGAACTTAGTTGAAAAGAAAAAGATCGTGTGAAAAATGTACTTTATATTAAATAAGCGATGCAGTTGGAAAGTGAATACAATTGAGCTTTATTGTCTCTTGTTGTACATCGTGCAGCCCTTATGCGGGGTATGCAGCTTGAGGCGTTATATATTTACGCGGACTCGTCTAGCCATGTCAGGGGTTGAATGACCTATTCGGTGCTTTGATTAAGCGGAGCAGTTAGTGTGGGGCTGTCAAGGCGGTCTTCGTTCTTCCGTGCTCGAGTAACACTTGATACTCCCTTTTAATGAGATGATGCCGCGTGGACGGGCATTTTAAGTGTAAGAGATGCATAATGCGGTATCGCATTAAAGCGGTAGCTTCACGTCGATGGTGCTTGATAGCTACTTTCGAATGGGCGATGTGGAAGGTTAACTTTTAGCGGCGGAAGTTGTCGGATGACCGAACACAACTTCTAGCGATGGGAGCCCGTCTGGCGGGCATATAGGCCTGGCATTACCCCTTTGAAGGAGGTGTTGCTATGGCGAATTTTGGTTGGGTCTATCCCCATTTTGTGGATTGTGTCTGATATAGCAGGTTTAGATCGCTACCTCCGTCCATTAGGACTTGTGTAAATTAGTCCGTCGATTATAGGATCTAATATCAAGGCAGTCCATCCTGCGTTACGGATACTTCGGAATAGTCGATGATCGAAGGTGATTGGTTTTGACAACCATCGTTGGGACTCTGCTGGGATGAACCGTCGTGGCGTCCTTCTATGGGCGCCGCTCTGTTTTCCCTTTGTCACTTGAAGTGAGTTCTTGTTTTGACTTTTGTGGGAAATTCTTTTGTTTCCGATTGCTCTGCTTGTAGGGTTCGTCATCGTCCTCGCTTGGTGTGTCGAGCCCCTTGTGTTCGACATTGAGTTTGCGGACTGCTTGAAGACAACAATCTCTGTGGGTATGGTTTGCGAGCTTCAAGAATCTTTGTGGATTTGGCATATTTTGTCCAAGATTTTGTTTAGGTTGGATAGCTCGTCATTGTTGTCCTTGAGGGCAGTTTTTGATGATTCTGCGGGAGCTTCTTGTAGGACCTTGAAATATGTCTAGAGGGGAGGGTGATTAGACTACTTAACCAATAAAACTTAACCTTTTCCCAATTTTATAGTTTGGCTGATTTTAGCTATTTTAGGACAAGTCAAGCAATCATCACACAATTCAAGCAAGCATGCAAAGAGTATATAGGCAGCGGAAATTAAAGCATGCAACTTGCAAGAAAGTAAGGGAAGGGTTTGAAGGATTCAAAGCGCAATTGGAGACACAGATGTTTTTGGCGTGGTTCCGATAGGTGGTGCTATCGTACATCCATGTTGATGGAGACTTCAACCCACGAAGGGTAATGGATCTGTGAGTCCACGAAGGGCTCCACCCACGAAGGGTCCATGAAGAAGCAACCTTGTCTATCCACCATGGCCGTCGCCCATGAAGGACTTGCCTCACTAGCGGTAGATCTTCACAGTAAGGCGATCTCCTTGCCCTTACAAACTCCTTGGTTCAACTCCACAATCTTGTCGGAGGCTCCCAAGTGACACCTAGCCAATCTAGGAGACACCACTCTCAAGAAGTAACAAATGTGTGTTGATGATGAACTCCTTGCTCTTGTGCTTCAAATGATAGTCTCCCCAACACTCAACTCTCTCTCATAGGATTTGGATCTGGTGGAAAGAAGATTTGAGTGGAAAGCAACTTGGGGAAGGCTAGAGATCAAGATTCATATGGTAGGAATGGAATATCTTGGCCTCAACACATGAGTAGGTGGTTCTCTCTCAGGCTGGTAAGTTGGAAGTGTAGGTTAGTTCGATGGCTCTCTCCACGAATGAAGAGGAGGTGGAGGGGTATATATAGCGTCCACACAAAATCTAACCATTACACACAATTTACCAAACTCGGTGGGACCGAATCGTTAAACTCGGTCGGACCGAATTAGTAAACCTAGTGACAGTTAGTGATTTTCGGTGGGACTGACATGCATCTCGGTGAGACCGATATGGTTAGGGTTAGGGCATAACGTAATCTCGGTGAGACCGGTTACACAAACTCGGTGGGACCGACTTTGGTAATAAGCTTTCCAGAGAGTTGGTCAGGTAAACTCGGTGGGACCGATTTGCTCTTTTCGGTGAGACCGAAATGTTACAAAAGGAAGCAGAGAGTTTACATTGCAATCTCGGTGGGACCGATCGCTCACTTGGTCGGACCAAAGCGTTCTGAAGAGCGGAGATTGCAACCCCATCTCGGTGAGACCGAGATCCCTATCGAGTAAGACCGATTTTCTTAGGGTTTGTGGCGGTGGCTATGACTTTTGGAATCGGTGGCGCGGATAGAAAGAATCGGTGTGACCGATTTTGGCTTTAGGTTTAGGTCATATGTGGATGTGGGAAAGTAGTTGAGGGTTTTGGAGCATATCACTAAGCACATGAAGCAAGAGGCTCATTAAGCAACACCTCATCCCTTCTTGATAGTATTGGCTTTTCCTATAGACTCAATGTGATCTTGGATCACTAAAATGTAAAATGAAGAGTCTTGAGCTTTTGAGCTTGAGCCAATCCTTTGTCCTTAGTATTTTGAGGGATCCACTTTCATCATCCATGCCATGCCATTCATTGAGCTTTCCTGAAATAATAGTCTTGGAATAGCATTAGCTCAATGAGCTATATGTTGTTATGAATTACCAAAATCACCTTGGGATAGTTGCACCTTCAGTCTCCCTCTTTTTGGTAATTGATGACAACATATAGATCAAAGCTTCGACAAATGATAATAAAATTTAAATAACATCGTCGCTTTGAGAAGTATGTGATAAGAAAGAGCTCCCCTAAATTTGTGCATAGATTTAGATTTGCTTTGGACTGCAAATGCACAATGAATTAGGCTCATGGGTTACTCTTCCATGTCACATACATCTTGGTGGAGCGCTCAAAATAATAAACAATGAATACATGCACTCATCACCAAGCATAGTGAGTGATCACATAAGATAGATAGGATAATATCAAGCATGCATAAGTGTAGCTTATGATCAAACACATGATCATCAATGTCTCACAAGCATAGTATCTCAACCAAAAGCAAACAAAGTTTGAAAAACCACCAAATAAAGCAATATAGAGAACAAAAGCAACACTCTCTCTCTGAAGCCTATGATCTATACATTTTCTCCCCTTTGGCAACAAGTTACCAAAAGTTCATAGAAAATGCATAGTGCTAGATCGACTCTCGGGCTTGATCTTGGTGGTGGTGGAGTCCGGATAGCGCCGAGGCGAAATCTTGATTGAAGTAGATGGAGCTGGAGCTGATGTAGATCTTTGGAGCTGGTGGCTTGAGGCTGTAGCTGGTGCGAGATGAAGTTGCTCTCGTGTCGAGAAGCGCTGTGAGATGACCTCTGGGCTCTAGGCACTCTGGCAAATGCATCGGTTGTTGTTTGCCTTCCTCTCCTGCATGTCCTCTTGTAGTTCCTCCACTGCAGGTGAATCTCGATTACTTTCACATCTAAGTTATAGAACTTTTGTTCTATGATTCTCTCGAGCTCTCCTGATTTTGAGTGAGGTGGCCAATCCCTTCTCAATCCTAGGGGTTGATGCTATTAAGTATCAGAGCTGCTCTGCTTGTTCTTCAAGAAATACTCAGATGCCTCCTCTTGAGTTGGCATCTTGGCAGCTTCTCCTCTTTTCCTTCTCCTTCTTCTCCTAAGCTTGGCTGATTGTGGATCGTCTTCATTCATGACAACCTCATTGTCCTCAAAGTCTGGATAAAGTGGGCGGTGTTCCTTATCCAACTTATATTTTCTGTGCCCATCTTTGAGTTTATCAATTCTTTAATCTGAGGTGCATATCCACAGCTCCTCTTACGATCTGCTGCAGTCCTCTTGATTGTTTCAATGATCAGGCTCATGACTTTGAACTTCGTGGCACATCAAACACATGCAACATATTGATGGCATGCCCTCTGATCATGTTATGGTCACGGACTTGGGCAGCGAGTGTGCCTCGAATCAATTTATGGTTGGCAACCTGACGGTGAAAGTGAACTGATCCAAACTTGTGAGTTGCTAATGCCTTGTCTGGTATTTCCTTGTACATGTGAGCCATTGAATTGTGACCCATCTTCTTCTTTGCATAAATGTCTAGGTCATCCTAATTTTCCTCTGGGGCATTTATCAGCTTTGCCCATTCTTCAACAGTTGACTGGTACCTTGTACCTTAAGACATCAAACAATTCTTCCATCTGGGTAAAAATGTGTTGTGGAGTAGAAGCGCAAGATAAGTTCATCATTCCAATTTGTGAGCTTTTGCCCAACAAAATCTGCAACTCCACAACCAACAAAGCTATCTTGCACTCCAGGATAGTGCTCTTCATTCTCCTTCATGAAATTCCAGTCAACCCACCTCATGTCACGGACAATGGGCTTCTTATGCGAGGGAGTTCGGACTAGGGGTGTCGGATAGCGAACTATCATCATCGGCGGACTCCAAGACTATGAAGATACAAGATTGAAGACTTCGTCCGTGTCCGGATGGGACTTTCCTTGGCGTGGAAGGCAAGCTTGGCGTCTGGATATGTAGATCTCCTACCATTGTAACCGACTTTGTGTAACCCTAACCCTATCCGGTGTCTATATAAACCGGAGGTTTTAGTCCATAGGGCGAACAACAATCATACCATAGGCTAGCTTCTAGGGTTTAGCCTCTTTGATCTCGTGGCAGATCCACTCTGTAACACACATCATCAATATTAATCAAGCGGGGCGTGGGTTTTACCTCCATCAAGAGGGCCCGAACACAGGTAAAACATCGTGTCCCTTGTCTCTTGTTACCATCCGCCTAGCGCACGATTCGGGACCCCCTACCGAGATCCGCGGTTTGACACCGACATTGGTGCTTTCATTGAGAGTTCCTGCGTAGCCGTCACCGATAGGCCCGATGGCTCCTTCGATCATCAACAACGGCAGCGGTCCGGGTGAGACTTTTCTCCCGGACAGATCTTCGTGTTCGGCGGCTTTACTCTGGGCCAATTAAGCAGCCATCTGGAGCGAGATCAGCTCGCCCCTGGCGTCGGGCCAGATTTGAAGATTTAAAATATCGGCGGTATCGCGAGACTTGATCTTGACGGATTGAGCCGCAATAGCAGCGCCGCCTTGTCTCGATGGGCATGATCTAGCTCTGCGGCGAGCGGTGCCACGGAGGCCGCACGAGTCGCTCCGACCCTTAATCCGGTCGGATTCCCGATCGAGGGCGAGTGGTTGGACGCGCCTCGGGGCTTTAATCTCTATGGCGTCGAGCCAAACTCCATCCTGTCGCTGCGAAGACCTCGACTCCGGTGCGGACTCCTCTCCGGACTCCGAACCCTCCAGCGCCCTTGCCGGTCGAATCCGATTGGGCGCCCGTTATGGAGTTCCGGACGCGGACATCTTCGGCACTTCGCCCTTTGGCGACATCACAGGTCACTAAAGTTTCTCTCTTTATCCGGAAAGCCTGGCGGACCACGGTCGGGAAGGTTGGGGATCAGACGACGAAGAAATTCAATGCCCACCACTACCCACTTCATAGCCAGCGCCAGCTTACGGCGTGCTCGATTTCGACTCGAAGACATCGGCGGTATGGGCGGCGATGTAGGAACAACAATGAACCAGCACCTATAGGATGCTGGACAACCTCATCCATGATGTATACATGGTGGATCGCCCAAAGGAAATGAAGGCGAGGAGCAGCGGGATGCTACGAAGGATAAATCCTCGGCAGTCAAAATGGCAGCGTAAGCGCCCGAACAAAGCCCGCCTCAATAAAGACCCAGCCATAGAGCGGGCGAACCGGTGGACAACGAACAAGCTATCGAGCAATCGTCCGAACAAGACAACTTGGATAAACAATCTGTCCCGGCAAAGACAACAGTCCGGACGATCTCACACGGACAAACCATTGGAGCAAAATGACCTCGAGAAAAGGCTCGTAAGCCCTGCTGCGTAGCTGAAAAAGCAAGCGGAAGCTCAAAACAGCGGAAGATGCACTCGAGTTAGATGGAGCAAAGTATTGACGGCGCAGAATAAATGCGGCGACGATCGCCCGAACAAAACTACCGAAAAAGCTACTGCCGAATTCAGCGAGGAGGCCTTAGAGCCCCACAATTAAAAAGCAAGAAGACCACCGGTCGGATGGGCGACCCACGGCAAAAAGAAGCGGTGAATGGCGCGCACACAAGCCAATATCGATCCGCATAAGATTCACATCAAGAGGATGGCCTAGTTAGGTCCATCTATGGGCCAAGCAGGCTCGTCAAAAGAAATGCAATCGCCAAAGTTCCGAAGATCACGGCACACCCAAATATAGAGCGCCGCACCCCTATGTTTCACCGATGAGGTCTGGATCATAATTTCAGTGAGTTCAAACCCGTAAACATAGAGGCATCTGACGGAACAACAGACCACAGAGTGGATCGGGATTACATCCTCCACATACACATGGCTAGAGGCGATCTCCGCCATAAAATACTTACCCTTAAACTCAAAGGCCAGCTCGGCATTGGCTTAAAAGCCTCCCGAAAATACCATTGGAAGCTGGGAGAGCTCGAGGATGCATTTGGGCAAATTTTCGGGGGACTTATGTCCGCCCTCAGGATCTGAGACGATCTAAGTCACATAACTCAACAGCCGGAGAGTCAGCCGGAAATCGGAACAAGTTCCTTACTAAAAGAACCAAATAGTCATTGTCCGGACGCGAAGCCTTAGCAGCTTTCAAACACAACGTCCAGGGCGAATGGCTGCATGAGACACCTCGGCCAAGAAAAGCCAAGAACAATGGCGCGTTGACAAGCCTCATGACCGCTTTGCGGCGGGAGAGGACAGCTGGCTGGCTAGATGCAGCACCAGCGACCGAGTACATCCGAGATCAGGGATGGAAATGGGAAATCACGGCCTTGAAAAGATCAGCGCGGAATAAGGAAAATGGCCCAAATATTACGGCGGTCGCGCCCGGATTCAAAAACTCTCGGCGAACAACAAAACACTGCCCTAAAGGATAACGGTGGCGAGCTATCCAACCTAAACAAGATTACGGATAGGCATGTCAAATACATGGTACCTCAGGAAGCCTACAAACCATACCCCAGATTGTTGGGTCTTCAAAGCAGTCCGCGGGGTGAGCGCCCGAACAAAAGGGGCTCGACACGCCAAGTAAAGATGACGGCGAGCACCACAAGCAGAACCCGGAAAACAAAAAACTTTCCCACGGGAGGTTAAAACAGTGAACTCACTTGGCGTGATCAAAGGAAAAACAAAGCGGCGCCCCTAAAAAGCGCGCCGCTGCTGGTTGTCAAAACCAATCACCTTCGACCATCGGGACTATTCGATAATATCCGGAGCAGGATGGACTGCCTTGATATTGGATCCTATAATCGGCCAGTTCAATTTACACATGTCCTCATGGATGGCGGTAGTGACATAAACCTGATATATCGAGGACACAATCCATGGGATGGGGATAAACCCAACCAAAATTTGCCGTATAACACCTCCTTTAAAGTCTTGCCTTGACCCACCGCCCTCTGCCACGAGCTCTATCTTGCTAGAAGTTGTGTTTGGTTCATCAGACAACTTCCGTCGCGAAAGAGTTACTCTTCCATGTCGCCCGTTTAAAGTAGCCATCAAGCACTATTAGGGCCTTGAAGCTTCGCCGCTTTAATGCAATACCGCATTATGCATCTCTAACACTTAAAATGCCGGTCCACGGCATCATCTCGTTAAAGGAAGTATTAAGTGTTACTCGAGCACGGAAGAAAGAGACTGCCTTGACAGCCCCAGCTATCCGGCTCTGCTAGGAAAAGAACCTGAATTGGGCATTCAAACCCCGGACACGGCTAGGCGAGTTCGGCGCCTACTAATGACATACCCCCATACGAGGGGCGCATGCATGTATAACAAGAGACAATAAAGCTCCATTTTATTCACTTCTTGAACCGTACTTTGTTTATTTAATATTAAGTACATTTTTACACGATCCTTTTCTTTAAAAAACTAAGTTCCTCTCTTTTAGGATGAACAACGTGCTACACCCGTCGAGGATCGGCTGCTTGGAACCGGCGGTAGCGGGCGTGCGGTAGGGACCGTTGCAAGGATTCTTTTGATTAAGACCCTGCGTAAACCTTTTTCCTGCCCTTGTTGATATACATCCCCGGTTCCTTAATATAACCGAGGAGGAGGCTGGTGCTTTGGCATTGGCGCACCAGAATTTTCTTGGCGTACTTGGACACCGGGGCTTAGGGCATTATTCTGCCCATTTTCATAAAGACCGAATACCTTAGGGAGTATTGGCGTCTCGAGATTAGGCCTTATATGCATCAGCTCGAATCATGTCTTTGGTCAAATGTTGGGTTGCCCGGCTCCTGTGTTTTGCTGCCTTCGTTCCGTCTTCCACGGCTAAGCGGCACCGGAGAACTCTGCGATTGTGCCCGGTTCGGTAGGCGAGCACCTCGATGAAAGCGGCGACTATCATGATATAGCGAGAGACTGGTCAACCACTCGATGACTCACAGGAATGTTTAGAATTCCTCCGCATTAACGAAGGACGGTTTTCGATCGGCACATCGCACCCCAAATTCGGGAGAGTGCGGTGCCCAAAGGGCTATATAGTAGCCCCACCCTCGAACTCCTATGGCTAAGTGAAAGTGATAAAGCATTATAGTCCGGTTGCTGGTTTGCTCGCTATCACCTCCTTAACAGGACCAAGATGTTGGATTAAGTGTGAAAAAGCGCCCTTTTTTGCAAACACCCCGCACTATGTGCGTGGGGCTGAAAGCCAGGACTGCCATCTTTCAGGTTATATACATATACTTAAATGGCCGCACATGGAGTAGTTTACCACTTGAGCAGCACAAGTATAAAAAGCACTTATATTACATTGAAACATTGTTTTCAAAATCATACATGTCATTTAAACATAATATCCTTGAACCTTTGTGTCTCTATTAAGCGGCGCCCGCAGGACTTCTTCAAAGTAGTGCTCGGCGGTACTAAACCTCTGTCCGAATCTGGGATGCAACATCAGTGACCTTCATCTCTGCCCGGTGTGTCTTGACATGGGCAAGAGCCATCAGCGCTCCCACAATACCGCCGATCGCTTCATTCGTCGTCTGCGGCACCGCGCAAGCTGCTGCACTAAACCAAAATAGCTCTTAATTTGGTGTCCATCCGGCCACAAGTGAGTCAAGACATGTTTCATGGCAAATCCGGATAATCGATTTAGCTCGGCCCATTCGGCCAACCGATCGGTCAGCGGCGGATTGTTGGAAAAGCGGTGCCTAGGGAGGCGCAAACACGCCTAGGCGCTAGGCAATAATAAGCGCCTCGCCTAGGGCATAAATGGAGGTCTAGGCAAGGCAAGCAAGAATTGCCTACATAAGCAAGAAATCATGCCACATCTTGCACTAGTATGCCAAACAGGTTATATTCAATGGTAGTAGAGCGGTAATTAACTTATTTATATGCCCTAAACTAATATCAACACCCATATAATAATCCCAAATACACTACGAGCAAAAACTATATTACCGCCTAGGCCACGCCTAAGCAAACACCGCCTAGGCACTAAGCGAAAGCCAACCGCCTCGCTTCGCCTACCGCTTTTTCCAACCTTGGCGGAGAGGACCCTACGGACTATGGAATTGCGACCAATATAGCTCTTCCCATACATGCCTTACGGCCCCGGAAGTGCTCAACAGCGTCCTGGCGCTTCGCCGCCAAGTCGAGATAAGCATCCTCGGAACTCCACAATTTATCAGCGAGCATACTTTGGATCTGTATATTTCCTCCGCGAAAGCGGTTTTCCAGCATAATTGCCCGGCGACTCAGCTCCTCCTTGGCAGCTCTCAAAGCGATTGGGCCTTCTTGGATTCGCCGGCGGCCTTCTTTGGAGTCCTCTTGTTCCGCAGCGTTCCTTTTCAAGAACCGCTGTGATCGGTAGTATTCCTTAACTTTTGACCATCTCGGCCATCTCCTCTTTGCTTGGCGGTGAGCAGCCTGTTCACTTCTAGCTCTTGGCAGCCTTTAAGCGGCCGCATTACTAATCTGGCTTGCTCTTTCCCTCGGGCAAGTTCTGCCGCAGCTCTTCCGACAGCGGCACCATCTGCATTAAGCATATGATTAGTAAGACATAGGCGTCAAGCTCCCTTACGGTGTCGCATAGAAATCGCACACCTTGTGACTCGTCAAACCGTTTATTGACCAGCGCGATGTCGCATCCGCCTCATCAAGCTGCCGCTTTAGTTCGGCATATTCATCGATCGGCTGGCCTCGGACGCCCGCCACCTGTTTAGGGCGGCGATATGTTAAAGCGAAATTTGATCCTCGACGCGTCGTCAATTTTGCCAACATACGAGTCTCGGGGCTACTATCTATACATGGCGCATTTATATGCATCAACATCAAAAGGTACATTATTTTTTGCGTACCTCAAACCCCTTGATAAGCTTCGGCGGCCGTGCAATCCGCTCTCTGCGGATGCAATCCTTTCAATCACCGTACCCATTGAAACACGGTGATCTTACGAATAACCGCTTCGCCGAGCAAATCCTTGACTCCTCCATTGCACACCACTCGGCGCGGACCTTCCGCCCCGCGGACTTGGGAACCCTCTGCGATGACACTCCGGGTCGTCCGCTTCACATGGTCTGCGACAGGTGGGCGTTCGCTCTCCATCATCTGGAAGAAGATCCCCGAAGGCGAGATCTCTTGAGAAGGGCTGAGGTCCGAACTACAAGGTACAATTTAGGTTATCTTCATAAATAAATCTGAGGATGCTCCTTATTTACAAGACCCCTTCTTTCTACTTACGGCTCATTTGGAGGCTAATCCCCTTGGGAAATAATGCGGCTGGGTTACTTCCCAGCGGGACTCTCTGCGAAGATTCCTTCCTTTCTTTGAGGCCTTGACCTCCGGATCTTGAGGCGGTCCTCTTCTCTCCTCGGAAGGTGGGACTCTTAATCCCTCCTTCCTTGATAGCCTCCTTCCAGATCTGATTGCTCCCCGCTCCTCCCTTCGCCTTCTTCAAAAGCGCGATCTTCAACATCTTGGTCAACATGGGATCCGGCGTGGTCTCTGGGAGGGGCGGACACCTTATCAACTTTGCCTTGGCTATCCACTCCTGTTCAAAAGCGGCTCCTTTAAAGGGCATATATATAAATTAAATGAATGAACAGCTTGTCCGGTTACAAGACTACTTACTTGAGTATCTGGGCGATTGCAGCTTAGTCCTGCGTCCTCGGTCAAGTCCGGACACTTCTCTTGTGATCCGAAGAACAGTTTATACATCTCCCAGGCGTCGTGCCCATAAAATTTTGGAGAGATCGTGGTCCCTCGGTTGAATTCCCACAGGTGGAGGTGCGGCGTTTGCAGGGCTGAGGCGCGGATCACCATAACCTGCGCCACTACAACCAGATTGATCCCTCTTTCTGGAGATCTCGAATGCGGCCTGCAGCGAGGAACATCCTTGGGCGGCCCCAGTCGAGCCCCTTGTTGACCCATGATGCAGTCGCTATGGTGGACTGGCGGAAGGCAGGGGCGCCGCCCATTTGGTGCCCACAGGAGGCGGTGATGTAAACCACTCCCGTTGCCACGAACCAAGCTCCTCTTGAAAAGAGCCCTCGGGCCCCGGAGCATCAGCACATTTGCTTATGACCGCCCCTCCGCACTCCGCTTGCGCCCTTGATCATCCTTGGCTCCACCTTGAAGGTCTTGAGCCACAATCCAAAGTGGGGGTAATATGGAGGAAGGCCTCACATACAACAATGAATGGCGAGATATGGAGGATGGACTCAGTTCAAGTCATGGAAATCAAGCCCATAATAAAACATGAGCCCCCGCACAAAGGGTCCGTCGGGAAGCCTAAACCCGAAGGAAGTGGGACCACGAACACCACGTTCTCGCCCGGGCTCGGGAGTGAGAATGACCTGCCACAGGAGCAGGCAGCCTATCACGGGATCTCGCCGGTTAGATACTGGCGTCTCGCAGCTTTAGCACATCTTCTTCTCGGCGGAGGAAGACATCCATCGGCCGTCTGGTCGGGCGGACATCGTCGAAAGTCGAAGCGCTGAATCTGAAGCTTTGGGTGTTGTAACTTTCGAGCCTTGGCGAACTTCGATGGAGGGTGTAAAAGAAGGGCCTTGGTCTCATTATAAAGAGGTTGAATACCAAGAGCCGCCCGTGGTCGATTAGGACCGCCTTCAATAGAAGGCAGGCCAGCGGGCATGGTTGGGTTACCCGTCCGTATTGATGAGAATCCCGGAATAAGGGGCACGATCTACGCTTTGATAAGGCGTGCCAAAGAAACCGCCTCGCTAAACATCTTTGAGGTGGAACAATAAAAAAGCGATTCATATAAAGGCTGGCCGTGGTGTGATGTCACGCCCGCGGAATACGTCAGCAATCTGTGCAAAATTATTCTCTCTCACGGTGTTATGTGGAACTTGTTTTGTAGAGCGGACACTATCCTTATGTTCAAAACCTTCTATGAAGTAGGAGGAGAACCCGCCTCGCAATGCCGAAGACAATCAGCAGCGCCCGGACTTCGTCGTCATTGAAGCCTGGTTAGGGAGCTCTTGAGGAGTTCGGACTAGGGGGTGTCCGGATAGCGAACTATCATCATCGGCGGACTCCAAGACTATGAAGATACAAGATTGAAGACTTAGTCCCGTGTCGGATGGGACTTTCCTTGGCGTGGAAGGCAAGCTTGGCGTCTGGATATGTAGATCTCCTACCATTGTAACCGACTCTGTGTAACCCTAACCCTATCCGGTGTCTATATAAACCGGAGGTTTTAGTCCATAGGGACGAACAACAATCATACCATAGGCTAG
The DNA here is from genome assembly GCA_021605205.1 of Aegilops longissima. NCBI lineage: Eukaryota > Viridiplantae > Streptophyta > Magnoliopsida > Poales > Poaceae > Aegilops > Aegilops longissima. The sequence continues at coordinate 53,137 of JAHIAM010001777.1, forward strand.
CTTCTAGGGTTTAGCCTCTTTAATCTCGTGGTAGATCCACTCTTGTAACACACATCATCAATATTAATCAAGCGGGGCGTAGGGTTTTACCTCCACAAGAGGGCCGAACACAGGTAAAACATCGTGTCCCTTGTCTCTTGTTACCATCCGCCTAGGCGCTACATTCGGGACCCCCTACCGAGATCCGCGGTTTGACACCGACATTGTCCAACAAGATTGTCTCATAGAAGTCCTGCTTTGTTCCTTTGTATGGAACACTGTAGTCAACAGCAGTTCTTCTCCTTGAAGCATATGGATCTTCCATCCTCCATATCCTCGACCTTGAATCCTTCACGATTCTCATGTCCTCGGCCACATGATGGGCATCATTGTGGTGCAGTATCTTGGGCTTGAGCTTCCTCATAACTTGTCCTTCTTCATCTTCCTCATCGGCATCCTCGAGCCTTTGGGGCCTTGTTCTTCTCAGCAGGTGGAATACTCCTGGTATTCCTCTTTGGTCTGAACTTGGCCTTGGGGCAGCTTTGGGTGCTTCCTTGGGCTTAGATGTGGCAGCCCCTGATCTAATAGCATCTCCCATAAGCTTTGGTGCCTTTGGAGCTGGTGCAGCAATTTCATCTTCCTCTTCCATCATGGAAGGCTTCCCAATAACTCTGGCCATGGTCATCTTGACCCTTTCCTTTCTTTTCTTCCCTTGACGCGGGCTCTTTGGGATCAGGCTTCTCGAGGCAGTTTAGTTGATTCTCGGCCTTGGACATTGGTTGTCTTCCTGCAGGCCTTTTGATCTTCATGCACGGCTTTGCATTCTTTCTTTGAGCCATATTCCTTCTTGAGCACCACTTTCTTGGAGATAGCCTCATCTTCCTCGACTCTATAATCTTCATCCTCTGAATCTGAAGTTCTTTTCCTCCTTTGCCTAGTTGCAGCCTTAGGCAGGTTGCTAGGAGTACTTACTGCTCCCTTCATCGAAGTTGAGGGACTAGTGCCCTCACTCAAGTCCATCTGCTATTACGACCTGTTTTGGCTGTCACTTTGATCGGACATCTTTGCAAAAGCTGACTGCTTGACCCTATGAAGAGTTGTAGATGAGATAAAAGATGAGCATCACAAAATCAGAGGTTTTGCAAAGAATGACTCAAAAGTTCAGTCTTAGTTTTCCTGAGAAAGCATTTGGATCCACCGATTTTCAAACTCGGTGATACAAAGCAGTTTTGGAACCTAAGCGATGATCTCGGTTGGACGAGTTTGATTCGATGGTACCGAGACTGCTAGGGTTTCCTGAAATTCTCAAATCGGTTGCACCGATTAGTAATTCTCGGTCAGGCCGAGAGTCTTTGAGTGCAATGGCATAAGCCAAATCGGTGAGACCGAGTTTTTCAACTCGGTGGGTCCGAGATGGTTTCGTGAAACCTAAACCTAAAATTTGAATCACATCTAATCTTTGAACTACTTTGGCTGGATAGATGAGTTTCAATCGTGGCAGAATCAATATGAAAACAATGTGCAGGAATCAAATGTGGATAGCACAAAGATCAAGTCCATACCCTAACTTGGCGGTGGACTTGCTACTGGCTGCTGGCGGGGCGAAATCCATTGTGGCGAAGACCAGCTGACGGGAGGCTGCTTTGGCGGCGAGGAGACAATCAAAGATCACGATGGCGAAGCGAGCTGTTGCTTGTGGCGAAGGGTTTGGAGAAATTTCCAAAATTTTGCCGTGGCTATATATAGCTCGACCACTGTCGGTGTGACGAGTGGAACAACTTCGGTGGCACCGAGATGCATAAGCGTGTTCGATTCTGACAAATCGGTGAGACCGAAAAGTTCAAATCGGTTGCAAGAGATTAAACAGATCAACTTGATGATCTCGGTAGGACGAAATGGGAGGATCGGTCGGGACCGAGAATCATTAAGAGGTTTTGGAAGTTTAAGTCTATAATGAATCGGGGACTCAAGTGCTCCTCACACAAAGTGGTTGAATCGACTTGATCAAATTTTGTGATGTAGCATGGATAGAGTTTGAGACGACAAAAGCATAGATAGCTAAAGAAGGTTCTTAGGCATTCTTGTCCATCCACTTGGCACAAAGAAAGGAATCCAAACAAGCAAAACAACAAGTGGATGTCCTTGAATGAGTAAAATATGCACCAACAGGCTCACACAATAAAATGGCAATTGAAATATGTGGCAAAGCATGCACAACAAACTTTAGCATCTATCAAGCAATTGGCGATGACTAGGTCATCTATATATGAGCATATTGACTTAGGAGTCAAATGAGAACATTTGATCATAGGTCATACTCATCGTTTAAGCTCAAGTGGGGTTACCACTTTTACATAATGCATTAATGTGTTCACACCATCAGAGTTGCTTTGAATCAATTCTTAGAGTTAAGCTCCCCCTAGATGTGAGATCCCCCCTTAGAGGGATGAACTAACCTTGGGTTTTGTCGATGATGACTTCATGTAGGTGTTGAAGATGTGGATGCTCAATGTTTATGTAGATCATTTGGAGCAATCCTTTGGAGTGAGTTGCACTTTCAATACCTACATGGGTTAGTCCCACAAGGAACAAACAAGAATATCCATAGACATAGAGTGATGCACACACAAGATGATGTCCATGAAAACATTAGGTTACCTTGTCCCTTGCCTTACCAACATGAGGGTTTGTGACTCCTTGAACTAGTGCAAGATGTGAAAGTTGATTGCACTTGTTCTTGCCAAAATGATATGAGTGAAGAATGTTGGCGGAGTCACCCTCAAGAACTCTCTAGTTCTTCTTCTTGGGATCCACATCATCTTGATGGGAATCCTTGGAGTTATAGTTGTACTTGATGAAGTAGAACTTGGCGTAGTCTTGGGGACCCACTCGAGCGAGGCTTTAGGTGCTTCTTCAAATGCATCAATCTCTTCTTGAAGCTTGTCCTTGCCTTTGTTCTTGTGGTCTTGTGGTGGAAGATCATCTTGAGCTTGTGTCCCCTTGAAGGAAGTAGGATCATACTTCTCTTGTTGAGGAACAAACTTTGTCTTGGGGTATTGATCTTCTTCCACTAAACTCCATTGGCGTTGAACTTTCGTTCAAAACCAACACCTTGATTCTTCGGTGCCTTCCTTGCTTGCGTACAATTTCCTCGAGTTGCTTACTCCGGCAAGGCTCTTGTAAACACCTTTCTCTATAATTCCCTTCAATAAACTATTTTCTTGCTCAAGTGTAACTTGGCTAAGAGAATCATTAGTGGAATCAAGAGAACTACTAAGAGCAACAACATTGGATTTGACATAATTATTGTTACTACTAGAGGAAGTATCTTTCTTGTACTTGTTACTAGACTTGAATTGAGGCATGTAAGTAGATAAGAGTAAACGCTTGGCAATGTAAGAAGAACTTTTCTTGCGGAGATCATCATTGATTGCCTTTAAGAACTCATGCTCTTGCTCAAGATTGAGCTTTTCAAAGCGTAACTTCTCATGAGCCCTTAAAAGTTCTCGATGATCTTCGAAGATAGTTTCATGAGCCAACTTAAGAGTGATTAGTTCTTTAGTTATAAGCTCAATTTTCTCCTTATCATTGTCATTCGTTTGTTAGCATGATTAATTGACGTTTCATCATAGTATTCATCACTAGAGTTGTCAATAAGTAAATCATCATCACCTAGCAAGTCATCTTCATCACTATTAAAATCAACATACTCGGGATGTGTTACCTTAGGACCTTTGGCCATGAAGCATCTTCCAACACCTTCATTTGGTGATTCAAATATCTCGTAGGAGTTGGTTGACACAAGTGATAGACCGGCAACACCTTCATCTTGAGTATATTCGGAGTCGGAGTGATAGCTTCTCTCGGAGTGATGGTTGGAGTCGGAGCCGGAAACCCATTCACCAACATGAGCTTGATGTCTTCGTTTTGTGTAGCTCTTTGATGACTTGTCCTTCCTTTCCAAATCCTTGCTTCTCCGTGAGGGTCTTCGTTCATAACGATCATCTCTACTCCTCCTCTCTCTTGGTGGTGATTCTTCTCTTTTGCTCCTTCTTCTTGGAGAATCTTCTCTTCTTTTGTAGGGTGTCGTACACTCATTGGAGTAGTGTCGGGTCTCCCACAATTGTAGCAATTGCGCTCTCGACTAGAAGATCTCTTGTCATTGTAAGACCTTGACTTGGAGCTTCTTTCTTTGCTTCTACTTTTGTAGAATTTGTTGAAGTTCTTCACCATTAAGCTCAATTCTTCATTGAAGGTTGGTTTCTCACTTGATGATGTGGGGGCTTCACTTGAGGCTTTAAGCACCACTTGACTTGTTGTGAAGTTCCTCCTTATCCTTGGTGACATCTCATGAGCAACAATCCTTCCAATGACTTCCGTTGGCTTGAGATCTTTGTAGTTTGGCATCATTTGGATCAATGTGCTGCGGTATCATACTTTCCATCCAATGCTCTTAGGATTTTCTTGATGATGAATTTGTCGGTCATCTCTTCACTCCCTAAGTGACAATCTCATTTGTGATAAGAGCAAGCCTAGAGTACATTTCAGCGACACCTTCACCATCCTTCATTTTGAACTTGTCAAGCTGACTTTGGAGCACATCAACTTGGATTCCTTAGCGGACTCGGTACCTTCATGCATATCAATCAAAGTATCCCAAATTTCCTTTGCATTCTCAAGGCGGCTGATTTTGTTGAATTCTTGAGGCACAATCCATTGAAGATGATGCCACATGCTTGAGTGTTGTATTGCAACATCTTCAATTCTTCGCATTAGCTTCATGGTTGGTTCTCTCCCATCGAAGAATTCACCTTGCAAGCCAATACAAATAATTGCCCAAGCGGCGGGGTTATGTCCAGAATATGCATTTTCATCTTATGCTTCCAACTAGCAAAATTAGTACCATCAAAGTAAGGACCTCTCGGTGATAATTTCCTCGCTAGGCGCCATACTCTCCTAGGTTGTGAAACCAAGGCTATGACCACCAAAAGCTATGGAAATCAAAGCAAATGGAGACCAGCTCGATACCACTTGTAGGACCTTGAAGTATGTCTAGAGGGGGGTGATTAGACTACTTGACCAATAAAAACTTAACCTTTTCCCAATTTTATAGTTTGGCAGATTTTAGCTATTTTAGGACAAGTCAAGCAATCATCACACAATTCAAGCAAGCATGCAAAGAGTATATAGGCAGCGGAAATTAAAGCATGCAACTTGCAAGAATGTAAAGGGAAGGGTTTGAGGATTCAAGCGCAATTGGAACACGGATGTTTTTGTACATCACGTTGATGGAACTTCAACCCACGAAGGAGTAGCTTGGCTCCTTGAGTCCACGGAGGCTCCACCCACGAAGGGTCCACGAAGAAGCAACCTTGTCTATCCCACCATGGCCATCGCCCACGAAGGACTTCCCTCACTAGCGGTAGATCTTCAAAGTAGGCGATCTCCTTGCCCTTACAAACTCCTTGGTTCAACTCCACAATCTTGTCGAGGCTCCCAAGTGACACCTAGCCAATCTAGGAGACACCACTCTCCAAGTAACAAATGGTGTGTTGATGATGAACTCCTTGCTCTTGTGCTTCAAATGATAGTCTCCCCAACACTCAACTCTCTCTCATAGGATTTGGATCTGGTGGAAAGAAGATTTGAGTGGAAAGCAACTTGGGAAGGCTAGAGATCAAGATTCATATGGTAGGAATGGAATATCTTGGCCTCAACACATGAGTAGGTGGTTCTCTCTCGGCTGGTAAGTTGGAAGTGTAGGTTCGTTCGATGGCTCTCTCCACGAATGAAGAGGAGGTGGAGGGTATATATAGCCTCCACACAAAATCTAACCGTTACACACAATTTACCAAACTCGGTGGGACGAATCGTTAAACTCGGTCGGACCGATTTAGTAAACCTAGTGACCGTTAGTGATTTTGATTGGGATGACATGCATCTCGGTGAGACCGATATGGTTAGGGTTAGGGCATAACGTAATCTCGGTGAGACCGATTACACAAACTTCGGTGGGACCGATTTTGGTAATAAGCTTTCGAGAGAGTTGGTCGGAGTAAACTCGGTGGGACCGATTTGCTCTTTTCGGTGAGACCGAAATGTTACAAAAGGAAGAGAGAGTTTACATTGCAATCTCGGTGGGACCGATCGCTCACTTGGTCCGGACCGAAGCGTTCTGAAAGGTAAGCGAGAGATTGCAACCCCATCTCGGTGAGACCGAGATCCCTATCAGTAAGACCGATTTGCTTAGGGTTTGTGGCGATGGCTATGACTTTTGGAATCGGTGGCGCGGATAGAAAGAATCGGTGTGACCGATTTTGGCTTTAGGTTTAGGTCATATGTGGATGTGGGAAAGTAGTTGAGGGTTTTGGAGCATATCACTAAGCACATGAAGCAAGAGGCTCATTAAGCAACACCTCATCCCTTCTTGATAGTATTGGCTTTTCCTATAGACTCAATGTGATCTTGGATCACTAAAATGTAAAATGAAGAGTCTTGAGCTTTTGAGCTTGAGCCAATCCTTTGTCCTTAGTATTTTGAGGGATCCACTTTCATCATCCATGCCATGCCATTCATTGAGCTTTCCTGAAATAATAGTCTTGGAATAGCATTAGCTCAATGAGCTATATGTTGTTATGAATTACCAAAACCACCTAGGGATAGTTGCACTTTCACTTCTGAATCCGGCGTTGACTGCCGTGCTCTTCGGGCTGTTTCCCTTTGTCCGGCGATGGTCCTTGCTGTGTCGTGGTTTCCATTTCCATCCTGACTTGGATGTACTTGGGTGCTGGTACTGCATCTTGCCAGCCAACTATCCTCTCCAGCATAAAAGCGGGTCATGAAACTTATTAATGCAGCCATTGTTCTCGGCTTCTCTGGCGAGGTGTCTGTGACCATTAGTCTCGGACGTTGTGTTTGAAAGCTACTAAGGCTTGGCGTCCGGACAGTCGACTATTTGGTTCTTTTGATGAGGAACCTATTCCAGAATTTGCAGGCTGACTCTCGGGTTGTTGAGTTTTGTGACTTAAATAAATGCGCATTCGGAGGGCGGACATAAATCCTTGCAAATTTGCGAAAAGCATCCTCGAGCTCTTCCCAACTTCAATGGTATTTTCAAGGAGGCTTTTGAGCCAATGCGGGCTAGCCCTTTGAGCACGAGGGTAAGTATTTTATGGCGTGTAGATCATCTTCTCTAGCCATGTGTATGTGGAGGATGTAATCCTCAATCCAGACTCGAGTGCATTGTTCGTCGTATGCCTCTATGTTTACGGGTTTGAATCCCGCTGGGGTCGTGATCCGGCACCTCATCGGTGAAACACGGGGTGTGCGGCACCCCTATACTTGGGTGTGCCGTGATGTTGGACATTTGGCGTGTTGCATTGCTTAGAAGAGCTTGCTTTCTCGGCCCATAGATGGACCTAAGCTGGGCCATCCTTTTGATCTGAATCCTTATCACGGATCGCGTGCGGCTTGTGTGCGGTGCGCTTGCCGCTCCATGTTTGCCATGTGGTGCGTCTATCCGACCGGGCGGCCTCTTTGTTCTTTGATTGCGGGGCTCTCGGCCTCCTCATGGTCGGGCGTAATTCACGCGGGTAGCTCTTTATTTGGCGGTATCGCCGTATTTCCATCTGCCGTGTTGAGTACTTTGGTCCATCTGATTCTGAGTGCATCTTCCGCTGTTTTGAGCTTCGCTACGCTTTTTGAGGCTACTCGCGATGGCGGCGAGCCTTTTGTGGAGTTCTTTTGCTCCAACAATTTGTCCGGCATGAGATCGTCGGACTGTTATCTTCGCGAGGGGCGGGTTGTTTATCAAGTTGTCCTATTGGACGGTTGCTTTCGATAGCATGTTAAATGCGATCCACGGTTTGCCCGCTCTATGGCTGGAGTACGTGTGGCTGCCGTCTTTGTCGGCGGGACTTGGTGCGGCGTTTACGTTGCCGTTTGGCCCTTTTCGAGGATTTATCCGCCGTAGTGTCCGTTGTTCCTCCTCGTCACTTCCTTTAGGTGTATCCACCATGTATACATCGTGGGATGAGGTGGCTGTCGATATCCTATAGGTGCTGGTTCATGGTTGTCTCCTACATAAATCGTCCATACCGTCGATGTCTTGATCGAAATCGAACACGTCGTTTAAGCTTTCGGCGGTGGCTACAAAGTGGGCGGTGGGTGGGCGTTGAATTTCTTCGTCGTCGCATCCCAACCTTCTGACCGTAGTCGGCCGGGGCTCTCTGATAAAGAGAGACTTTAGTGAATTCAGGATGTCGCCCGAAGGAGAGTCTTTGAAAGATGTCGCGATAGTGAACTCCATAACCGGCGCCCAATTGGAATCGATTGGCGCGGTAGCGGAGGTTGGTCGGAGAGGAGTCCGGCACCTTGAGTCACGGTCTTCGCAAAAGAACAGGGATGGAGTTCGGCTCAATTGCCATAGAAATCATAGCCCCGGCGGTGTCCAACCACTCGTCCTCGTCGGCGGAGAAGGCTCGAGCTAAGGGTCGGCGGGGCCTGGTGCGGCCTCGGGACCTTTGACCGGCGGTAGAGCTAGTGCTTGGCTGTGGCTCGAATCGTCGAAGATCAAGCCTCCACGGATGTCGGCCGTGTAGTTCAAACTCCCAAATCGACACGATGGCGGGCGTAGCTTCGATCTGCTCGGATGGCCAAGTGAATTGGCCGCGATGCAAAAGCCGCGAATCTGAAGATCTGTCGGGAGAAAAGTCTCACCACTGGACGCGTCGTTGTTGATGATCGAGCCATCGGGCCCTAGGATGGCGACAGAGGAACTCTCAATGAAAGCACCAATGTCGATTGTCAAAACCGGCGGATCTCGGGTAGGGGTCCCGAGCTGTGCGTCTAGGCGGATGGTAACAAGAGACAAGGGACACTATGTTTTGACCAGGTTCGGGCCCTCTCGATGGAGGTAAAACCCTACTCCTGCTTGATTAATATTGATGATATGGGTAGTACAAAGTGGATCTACCATGAGATCGGAGAGGCTAAACCCTAGAAGCTAGCCTATGGTATGATTGTTGTTAGATCCTCTACGGACTAAAACCCTCCGGTTTATATAGACAGCGGATAGGGTTAGGGTTACATAGAGTTGGTAACAATGGTAGGGGATCTACATATCCGTATCGCCAAGCTTGCCTTCCACACCAAGGAAAGTCCCATCCGGACACGGGAGGAAGTCTTCAATCTTGTATCTTCATAGTCCGAGTCAGAATAGCGGTGATAGTTGACTTCCGGACACCCCCTAATCCAGGACTCCCTCAGAGAGTCTCTCATTTTGTCACTTTCATATACTAGTGGGAAATTTCATTATAGAACTTGGCTTGTATATTCCAACGATGGGCTTCCTCAAATGCCCGAGGTCTTCGTGAGCAAGCAAGTTGGATGCACACCCACTTAGTTTCTTTTGTTTGAGCTTTCATACACTTATAGCTCTAGTGCATCCGTTGCATGGAAATCCCTACTCCTTGCATTAACATAAATTGATGGGCGTCTCCATAGCCCGTTCATTAGCCTCGTTGATGTGAGACTTTCTCCTTTTTTGTCTTCCCACATAACCCCTACCATTATACCTTATTCCACCATAGTGCTATATCCATGGCTTGCGCTCATGTATGGCGTAAGAGTTGAAAAGGCTGAAGCGCGTTAAAAAGTATGAACCAATTGCTTGGCTAAAACCGGCGTTGTACATGATATGAATATTTTGTGTGGGGAAGATGGAGCATAGCCAGACTATATGATTTTGTAGGGATAACTTGCTTTGGCTATGTTATTTTGATAAGACATAATTGCTTGGTTAGCATGCTTGAAGTATTATTTTTTTCATGTCAACATTAAACTTTTATCTTGAATCATATCAAATATGAACATTCTTGCCACAATAAGAAGAATTACATTGAAATTATGCTAAGTAGCATTCCACATCAAAAATTCTATTTTTATCATTTACCTACTCGAGGACGAGCAGGAATTAAGCTTGGGGATGCTTGATCGTCTCCAGCGTATCTATAATTTTTATTGTTCCATGCTATATTATATTCTGTTTTGGATGTTTAATGGGCTTTATTATACACTTTTATATTATTTTGGGACTAACCTATTAAAAGCCCAGCCGAAATTGCTGCTTTTGCCTATTTGAGTTTACGAGAAAAAGAATATCAAGCAGGTCAAAGGAATGAAACCTTGGGAGCGTGATTTTGAAGCGAACATGATCAAGAGGACTTGGACCCTATGTCAAGACATCAACCAGGAAGGCCGCGAGGTGGGGCGCGCCTACCCTCCCAGGCGCGCCGTCCACCCTCGTGGGCCCCATGTTGCTCCACCGGCGTACTTCTTCCTCCTATATATACCTCATACCCCCAAACTACGGATCGGGCCAAAAAACTAATTCCACCGCCGCAACCTTACGTATTAGTGAGATCCCACCTTGGTGCCTTTTAGGAGCTCCATGGGAAGGGCATCGATCACGGAGGCTTCTACATCAACACCATAGCCTCTCCGATGATGTGTGAGTAGTTTACCTCAGACCTTCGGGTCCATAGTTATTAGCTAGATGGCTTCTTCTCTCTTTTTGGATCTCAATACAATGTTCTCCCTCTCTCTTGTGGAGATCTATTCGATATAATCTTCTTTTGCGATGTGTTTGTTGAGAAGGATGAATTGTGGGTTTATGATCAAGTTTATCTATGAACAATATTTGAATCTTCTCTGAATTCTTTTATGTATGATTGGTTATCTTTGCAAGTCTCTTCAAATTATCAGTTTGGTTTGGCCTACTAGATTGATCTTTCTTGCAATGGGAGAAGTGCTTAGCTTTGGGTTCAATCTTGCGGTGTCCTTTCCGGTGTGATAGGGGCAGCAAAGGCACGTATTGTATTGTTGCCATCGAGGATAACAAGATGGGGTTTATATCATATTGCATGAGTTTATCCTCTACATCATGTCATCTTACTTAAGCGTTACTCTGTTCTTATGAACTTAATACTCTAGATGCATCTTTGGATAGCGGTCGGCGTGTGGAGTAATAGTAGTACATGCGGCAGAAGTCGGTCTACTTGTATCGGACGTGATGCCTATATACGTGATCATACCTAGATATTCTCATAACTATGCTCGATTCTATCAATTTCTCAACAGTAATTTGTTCACCCCGTAATACTTATGCTCGAGAGAAGCCACTAGTGAAACCTATGGCCCCGGGTCTATTTTCCATTATATTAATCTTCCAACACTTAGCTATTTTATTGCCTTTTATTTTACTTTTCATCTTTATCATAAAAATACCAAAATATTATCTTATCATATCTATCAGATCTCGCTCTTGTAAGTGACCGTGAAGGATTGACAACCCCTTTATTGCGTTGGTTGCGAGATTTATTTGTTTGTGTAGGTGTGAGGGACTCGTGTGTGGCCTCCTACTAGATTGATACCTTGGTTCTCAAAAACTGGGAAATACTTACGGCTGCTTTCTTGCATCACCCTTTCCTCTTCAAGGAAAACCAACGCCAGTTCTCAAGAGGTAGCGATCGTCCCTTCCTAGGCCTCGCCGTCATCCACCGCCTGGTGCTCTCGGTGGCGTGGTCAGCGTAGTCGAGGAACAGCTTCCATCGGATGTGGACTGTACATGGAAGGATGATAGCTGGGTCCACGGCGCGGCAAGGAAGTGCCTCCTTATTCTGGCGCAAAATAATTATTCCTCCACCTAACGGCGAGGACCCGCCGGACGGGCCACCGTATTTCCGCAGCGTTTCCCTTGACTCTGGGACCCACCTGGCTACATCTTCCATGCGCAAGGAAGTGCGTCGGGCAAACAAAAGCGATTCGCCCCATTGTTGTGACCACCAGCTACATCTTCGCGCAAGGAAGTTCTGACGGTCGGGACCCACGGTCGAGCGTACATAGTGTTGTCATTCGGTGGCGAATGTATGCGTACATCTTGGTCGATGTAGAAACGCGCACATGTGTCGTAGTAAGCGCGCGCGTAGCATGTACCGCGTACATACGAGAGGCGGTGTGCAACAAAGAAAATCTGACCCGCGTCGTACATATGGGCGGGGTCTCGCGCCTACTACGTGCATACGTCGGCGGGGCTACGTGGACATGGCTAGGTCGGAGCGGGCTCGCGTCGTCGTCGTGTTCATGGGGAGCCAACGGCTGGGTTGGAATGGAATGCATCGGTGTTCGCCGGGAGGCAGCGGAACAACCGATGGAAATGAGGCTGGCGTGCCGCAGAACGGAGAAACAGCCTTGTGTTCGACCGACCACGTTAAGCGAGATCCTGTTCGCCGGGAGGTGTCGGCGTGCCGCCAAAAGCGGAGAAGCGGACCTCCTACGGTCGAAGCAGGGGTCTGTTGATCGGGAGGGTGTGGTGTACCGCCAAAGCAGAGAAATGGACTTGTGTTGGGCGCTACGGTCGAGCGGGGTCCTATTCATCGGGAGGGTGTGGCGTGCCGCAAAGCGGGACTCCACGGGATCTTGTTCATCTCCACCGTCGACCCCTCCAGCCCCCACAGACTCTTGTTCATCCACCGTCGACCTCCTCCGGCCTCCACTGCATTTGTTCATCCACGGTGTCGTGGTTTTGTCACTGGCAGATGTCCTAGAAAGGACTTAGTCGTGGAGCCATCGCTCTGGGTTAGCAAAAAGGGGTTAAAGCGGACAAAGGGCGCAAAGAGTTTATCTTGGTTGGCCCCTTGCGGTGAGCGTAAAGCCTCGATCCATTTGTTGTGGGATTGCTTGGGTTTCGATGACCAGGAAGCGAATACACTTTGCTGAGTCTCGAGTTGTTGTTTGTCCCTACGAACGCCGCTGGGTGCGTCCCCTTATGTACGGGTTGGCGTCCGTCGGTTTACATAATCGAGGCGGCTCATAAGCGTGTCGGCTCGGTCTCTGCTCTTTCTATCTTACAACACAAGTTTACATATCCATACGGTTTATGTCTACAAGCCTTAAACGGCTTTGGGCCAGGGCCTTCATAAGCGTCACCGTCTTTATCTTCATGTTATACAGTATTGTCGGCGTTACAGGGCAGGGGTCCCTAGACTTGCACTGCTGCGGCCCACCGCATGACTAAGCCAGCAGGCCGTACGGCCCATCTTCATCAACAAGACATCCAAGACCCTCACGGGGACCAAGCCTCATGGCCAGACGACCTAATACCTCCTGCAGGTGACATGAGCCATGACGAGCGGCACCGGCGGGTGCAGTGGCGCCGATGCTGTGCCAGCGTCTCTATTTCCTCTTTGGTGCTAAGGAGGCTAAGCGCGGCGAAAGTGCTGAGCAGCGGGCAAAGGTTGCCATATTGGTGCCAGAGACCAAGACCGGAGGGCGGCAAAGGCGGAGGTCATCGTGGAGCCCAAGGCGGTGTCACCCAGGCTCTTCGCGGCGAGACCGATTTTGTCGAGGATAGCTTGTACTAGCTGTCCCCTTCAAATTGCCCGCGTTGTTGGCTCCTTCCGCTCAACATTTGGGAAGAGGACCAGGGCCTCTATAAATAGGACTAGCCACCACGGTAGGAGGCAGCGGATCTGAGCTGGTTGAGATCTTCCTTAGCTACACAAACACAAGAACACATCAACCTCGGGAGGTTGTTCTTCTCTTATCTTTGTTCATCATCGGCCGAAGAAATCCACCACCACCACCTTTGGGTAGAATTATTACACCACAATGGTGGCCCGAACGATATAAACCTCGTGTCTTTACGTGTTGCGAGTTTGTTGAGTTTGTCATGAGATCTTAGCAAGCAGGCGTAGATCTGTAGGAAGGAAAGACTTGGCGCGCAGTGTTGAACCTTAAGGGTTTGCGAAACCCCATCTAACATTTGGCGCGCCCGGTAGAAGTCTTGGCGGAGCTTCTTCCCGCGGTCAGCTCTCCGACACTCACCGGCCACGATGTCTGGCGACCCAAGGGCCGGCTCTGACCGCTGGGCAACCTGATCGGCTCGGACGGTGCCGCCTGCCCATGAAGGCCTCGACCTCGCACCCCAAGCGGCACGGGCGCCACCAAGCTCCGCCGGGTGCGGGCAGCGCGGCCAGGCATCATCCGCCCTCACCTCGCGGCAAGAGCGGCGAGTCACGCCGCGGAAACGGCACCGCACTCACGACGAGAGCAAGCAAACATGCGGGCGGCACTCACGGTGGCAAGGGAGCTGCTGCGATGCAGGCTGATGGAGAGCGGCCAGGACACGCTGCTTGAGCGTGTTGCTGAGCTGCTGGACGCAGTGGCGTCGGGAGCACCACCCTTCTGCTATCGACTTTCCCCCAGGCTACTGCAGGGCTGCATGGTGAACGTCACCACATCCGTGCGCCGTCGACTCTGCCCGAGGGCTTCATCAACATCAGCACGGCCGACGGCATAGGGGCTCAGCTCCCCATGCCGCCCACGACAACACCTGGCGCAAGTGTCACCACCCATGGTCTCGGCCGGATGCCGTATTGCCATCCCAAAGCGCCACCATGGGCGGAGCAACATGGGCGTGGGGCACCCGGTGAGTGTTTGGGGTGACAGCCGGAAGCCTACATGCCCGCATGATGGGCCAAAGTGCAGCGCGAAGGGCGACATCAGCTCGTTCGTTGGAGAAGATTGGGAGAGAGGCGCTAGGGCGAAGCCTTCCAGAACCAGCGGAGAACCACAGCGATCGCGTCGGCAGCGGCAATTCTGGTACCACTCGACTCCGGGAACATGCTTATGCTAACCATGGACTCTGATGAACCAGGTTACAGCGTTGATCGACAGCCAGTAGCGGCGACCCCGTTCAACGAGGGAAATCTGCTGGGGGCCACCGAGAGGGAGCAGGAGCAAGGCCCCTCCAGCGTCGCGCCTTGCGCTGGCGACACCGGGAGTAGGCCCTCTGCCGGGGAGGCCTCGACAACCTTTCCCCCGGCGGAGAACCTGTGGTCGCCGAGGGAACCGCTAGCATCCTCTTTCCCTCCTCTGTGTCATCTTGGTGAACGGTCGGCTCAAAGGAGGTCGAGGGTGGCGCAGGGCGGGGCCCTCATCTGGCGATATGAAGCAAGGCCGGTACACATGAAGAAGGCCAGTGCTGTGAAGCTTCGCCGCCCGTGACACTCTCACGTAATAATGAGTTGGGGATGTACCGCCCAGTGTCGAGGGTGCGGCCTCGAGGCCACAGGGCTCCCTCCCACGCCTAGTGGTAGCACTTAGCTCCGCGCTGGTGAGAAGACTCTAAGACCAGAATACTAGACTAGGCGCCGGACTCGGCCTTTTGCTTTGGATCTCTCTCTTTCTGTAGCTCTGCCTTCTGGATTTGGGTTTGAGTTGAAGCTGAGTTTTTATTGATGCGCGCGGGTGGAGCCATTTCTTGTTTGAGCAATTCTTTGCCTTCTGGATCTCATTTTGTCTGGGACTCATGTCCGTCGCCTTTCCCTCACGAGCCCCTCATGAGCGGGACTGTCTGGCTGCAGCGATATAGCCCAGCGCTAACACTGGCCCAGTACACACATTTCGTGGGGTCCCTTACCAGGCGACAGAGTTCCATAAGGTTCTTAGGAGCTCGACACATCGTAGCCCAGCCCAAAGCTGGCGTGACTAAAATAAACCAAGGCAAAAACTTCGCATCGAGGATTACAAGTTCACAAGGACACAAGCTCACATCGTATGGGAAGTAAATGCGCAATTTACTTACATGAGGGCTGCCCTCTCAAAGCAGCTCTTACAAGTTTCAAAGGGCCCGCTTGAGTTTTCTTGTGAGGAAGGGATGGCAGGTGAACAAGGGTCAGCGAAATGTCGCATTTCATTGAGTCGCCCATGAGCAGCGTCGCTCACGTCATTGTCGTCTTCATCGGCATCATCCCCGCCATTGGCGACGCCCCCGTCGCCATCGTCAACCATGTCGCCTTCGTCTGCGACGACCACCACCGCATCATCCTCCGAAGCAAAGGCCCTGACCAACGCGTCCACATTGTCCTCAACCCAGCGCGCAAGGTCGTCTCGGACAACCGTGGGTACGTGGGCAATGGCGGCGTCAAAGTCAAAGTCGGGGTCGGCATTCAGGAGCTGGCTAAAGACACGTGAGAAAGCGCGCTCGAGCGAGCCGCGCCCCCTTTCCTCCACGAGCTGGCCAGCTCTGGTAGATCAAGCCTTCAAGCGCGTCACCACCTTAGTGAATAAGGTCAGATGGCTGGCATAGTCATTTGAGTGAGGAGTCGGCACCTCCACGTCGCAGATGTGGCCCAGCGCGATATTGGCCCTATTCCGGAGGTCCTGAAGCATAGTGGCATGCTCGGGCTCCAGCGTTCGACGTTGGAGCACCTCCTCCGTGTTTTGCTTCGCGACAGCTTCTACATCATCAACCCGCCTGCGGAGGAGCACGATTGGCGAGGCGGAAGCCAAGTCCGCTGCCGTGACAGTCTGGCGGCCGTGGCTTCCACACGCCACTCAGCCTCGTCCAACCTGGGCCAGAGGGCAGCGGCCCTGCCCTCATCCTCCATGCCCGCGAGCTTCAGCCTCAGGGCGTGCCTGCTCTCTAGGTCTGGCGCGAACCTCGGCCACACGGTGGTTCACCTCCTCCTCAACTCCGGCCTCGCGAGCACCGTGCGCATCTTCTGCCTGGGCAACTTGACGCTCCCTCGTCTCCAGTTGCTCGAGCTCGCGGCTGCGCTCCATGGCCTCCAGGGCCAGTGCCTCCTCAAGCTTCCGGACCTCCTTTTCCTCCATGGGCGTCCCCCTCAGTGACGCAAGAGCGGCCCTGCGCGCCTCCACTTGCTACTCAAGAGACGCGCTCCAGGCCTGAAGCTCCCACGCGCGCTTCTCCGCAGCCTCACGGTGGCGATCAGCCTCGCGAGCCTCTTCCAAGGCTCGTGAGCGGGCCTCATGGGAAACCTTGAGAGACGCCTCGGCCTTCGCGTTCTCAAGGTCACGCTGATAACGGCCAAGGTTGATGGCCACCTTCAGCTTGTGCCGCTCTTCCGCCAGCCGGAGACCCTCAGCCTCGAGACGCGAATCGACACTCGCGAGCTCTTCACCAAGTCGGCTCATCGCGTTCATCGCCTCCTGGAAGAGCTCACGGCAAACCACGCTCTGCCCGCGCTCAAGCTCGAACGCCCGGCCTTCCTCATCCTCCACCTCGAGGGTTGCGGGCGGAGCACCAAGCGGCGCGCCACCCCTCGGCAGGGGGCTGGGAGCTGGCGCCAAACCCGACAGCAGCCCGTCTTCGCGGGAAGCCCAAGCCGGCTGGGGCTCGCTGCCTGGAGAGGAGCCGAAGATCGAGGCCAATAGGTCGCCATCAAAGACCAGCTGGGGAACTTGGGCACGCTGATACGTCTCCAACGTATCTATAATTTTTGATTGCTCCATGCTATATTATCTATTGTTTTGGACTATACTGGGCTTTATTTTCCACTTTTATATTACTTTTGGGACTAACCTATTAGCGGAGGCCCACCCGAAATTGCTGTTTTTTGCCTATTTCAGTATTTCAAAAGCGGAATATCAAGCGGAATGAAACCTCACGGGAACATGATTTTCTCATCAGATAAGACCAGGAGACTTGGACCCTCCGTCGAGAAAGCCCACGAGGTGGGCGCCCCCTAGGCGCGCCCCCTTGCCTCGTGGGCCCCTCGAGCTCCACCGGCGTACTCCTTCCTCCTATATATACCTCGTACCCCCAACGGATCGAGAAGCGGGCCAAAACCTAATTCCACCGCCGCAACTTTACTGTATCCACGAGATCCCATCTTGGGGCCTGTTAGGAGCTCCATGGAAGAGGATTCCACCATGGAGGGCTTCTACATCATCATCATAGCCTCTCCGATGAAGTGTGAGTAGTTTACCTTAGACCTTCAGGTCCATAGTTAGTAGCTAGATGGCTTCTTCTCTCTTTTTGGATCTCAATACAATGTTCTCCCCTCTCTCGTGGAGATCTATTTGATGTAATCTTCTCTTTGTGGTGTGTTTGTTGAGACCGATGAATTGTGGATTTATGATCAAGATTATCTATGAGCAATATCTGATTCTTTTCTGAATTCTTTTATGTATGATTAAGTTATGTTTGCAAGTCTCTTCGAATTATCCGTTTGGTTTGGCCAACTAGATTGGTAGTTCTTGCAATGGGAGAAGTGTTTAACCGGGTTCAATCTTCGGTGTCCTTACCCGATGTGAGAAAGGGTTGCAAGGCACGTATTGTATTGTTGCCATCGAGGATAAAAGATGGGGTATTTATCATATTGCATGAATTTATTCCTCTACATCATGTCATCGTGCTTAGGCGTTACTCTGTTTTCATTAACTTAATACTCTAAATGCATCTTTGGATAGCGGTCGATGAGTGGAGTAATAGTAGTAGATGCTGAGGAGGAGTCGGTTTACTTGTCTCGGACGTGATGCCTATATACATGATCGTACCTAGATACTCTCATAACTATGCTCAATTACATCAATTGCTCAACAGTAATTCGTTCACCACCGTAAATTACCTATGCTCTTGAGAGAAGCCACTAGTGAAATCTATGGCCCCGGGTCTATTCTCATCATATTAATCTTCCTCGCTTTATTATTGCTTTGCTCTTTACTTTGCCTTTTATTTTACTTTGCATCTTTATACCAAAAATACCAAAAATATTATCTATCATCTCTATCGATCTCACTCTAGTAAGTGACCGTGAAGGATTGACAACCCCTATTACGTGTTGGTTGCGAGGTTATTTTCTTTAATGTGGAGTACGAGGGACTTGCGTGTGGCCTCCTCTTTGGATTGATACCTTGGTTCTCAAAAACTGAGGAAATACTTACGCTCCTCTGGTGCATCATCCTCTCCTCTTCGGGGAAAACCAAAGCAAGCTCAAGACATAGCACACGCCTGCCAAGTTCCACGCCCGAGCCAAGGGGAGGCGATGAGGCGCGAGTTCAGCGCGCCAGGAAGGCAGGAGAGCCCCTTCAACCAACCCTGCTCTAGGGGAAACCAGCGGACTTGGAGCGCTCGAGGCCGGCGAAAGAGTTAAGGAAGAAGGAGGCCGTTTCTCAGGAGACCCAGCAGCCTCAGTGGAAGGAGCCCTGAAAGACTGGCGTTAGAAGGAGAAAGCAGCACACAGAGAGCCACAACAGTACGATACTTACACGTCAACGGCAATGTACTTCCTCCGCTCTAGCGGTCCAAAGATGTTACTGCCACTGGGGGATCCTTTCCTCTTGCGGAGCTCCATGAAGTCCACATAAAGACGACCGAAATGCGGGACTTGACGGCATGTGCGCAGCGGGGCAGAAGAAGAGCTTGGAAGAGTATCTTTAGGGGTGCCTGGTTGTGGCGAACAACGGGGCACCGTCTCGCCACGACCCCCGGGGCTCCTGGAGCCTTGGCCTCAAAAGTCGCATGCAGCGTCTCCTCAGCAGCCGACGCCTCAGGAGGGGAGACGCAGGCTCCTGAGGATGATGCCCCAGGATCACCACTCGGCACGTGCTCCTCAGCGCTCGAGCCGCTGGCCTGCGCCTGAGCTCGCCCGCCAGCACCGTCACTTGGGGCAAGCTCAGCATCAGGAGCAAGGAAGGGAACCACGACGATGGGGTTCTCACGGGGCCCTTCCAGGCTGATTGGCCGCGGCCCCCACTCATCAAAGAGAGGCATGTCCTTCACGAACTCATCCTTATTCTTGCAACGGTACAACAAACAGTTCTTCCCAGGCAGCTCGGCCGGTAGGAAGACACCCGTCAGGACCTTGACCACTGTTCGCCACGTCCCGAGGAGGAGCCCGGACTCCTGAAACCTCATGCGGTCCTGGCTACTGAGAAAGGTCCACATTGGGCGAGAATGGCGCTGAAGCGGGGCAACCCGGCGTTGGACGAATTCCTTCACCACCAGGATAGCGGTTACGCCTCGATCCTTCAACAACCTCAACTTTGAGCAGGGCCGAGAAAGGCGGGGCTCACGAGCCATTGATGGCTCAGTAGAGATTAAGGCAGCGGGCCCGGCGAACTGGGCGGAGGGCTGAGCACCTGCGGCATCGACGATCACCCATCGTATCCGGAATTCGCTCGTGGGTGGAGGAAGCTCGAAATAGATCCCCTCGCCCGCCGTCGCGACCACGACCTGGAAGCTCACGCACCCCGAGCATTGCTGGGGGTCGACCAGATGCAATGATAAGAAGTGATGGAAGAGATCCACAGAAGGAGCGATGCCAACCAAGGCTTCGCACACGAAGGCGAAGACAGCAAGAAGAGTCACGGACTGGGGATCAAGATGCAGCATGTGGATCTGGTAATGCTCAAGCACCGCATTGAAAAAGGCGGAGAAGGGAGGGATCAGGCCCGCCCAGAGGGCATCTATGAAGATTGGGACCTCAGTGGCCGTCTGAGCCATGTGAGTACGAGACGCGGGCTAGGCCAGCGTCTTCCCCCATTCATTGAAGCCGGAAGCAAGCATCGGGCGCACCTTGTCCATGGCCTCTTCGTTGAGCACCCGAGACCGGCTGAGCACTGGCGCAAAGGACGGAGATGCAACTGGCGGAGACGGAGGTCTTTTCCCCTTCTCAGCTTGTTTCGATGCCATGGCAATGGAGCAGGCGGGGCGCAAGTCAGATTGGAAAAGAGAAGCAGAGCCACAAGGAAGTGGGGAGGCGGGAAGCAAAGCGCGGCGAAAGAATAGCATGTAGGCCACAGGGGCGCATAGCGGAGCAGATTCAAAGGCAGCTGAGGCGCGAGACACCCATGTCCAATCAACCTCCACGCGTCAGCAGGGCCGCGAGGCTTTTGGGGCCCATGGCGCTCTGAACTTGACCCTTGGCCGCCGCAAAGCCAAGCCAGCGCACCTGGGCCGGGGCTCTGTCGGTGTTGCAGGGCAGGGGTCCCAGACTTTCTTGCCTGCGGCCCACCGCGTGGCTAAGCTAGCAGGCCGTACGACCCATCTTCATCAACAAGGCATCCAAGACCCTCGCGGGGGTCCAAGCCTCACGAGAAGGATGACACAAGACCTCCTCCGGAGTGGCCTAGCCAGGAAGGCTCACGAGTCTTGGAGATGTCAAGCAGGCGAACCTCACGAGGCTCTCGTGGCGTGAGCCATGACGAAATGACACCCAGGCGGGTGCAGGTGGCGCCGATCTGTATGGCGTCTCTATTTCCTCTTTGGTGCTAAGGAGGCCAGGCTTGGCGAAAAGTACCGAGGCATCGGGCAAAGGTTGCCATATTGGTGCAACGAGACCAAGACCGGAGGACGGCAAGGAGGAGGTCATCGTGGAGCCCAAGATGGCGTCACCCCAGAGCTTTTCACAGGCAAAGACCGCTTTTGTCAGCATAGCTTGTACTAGTTGTCCCCCTTCAAATTTGCCCGCCGTTGTTGGCTCCCTTCCCGCTCAACATTTGGGAAGAGGACGAGGGCCTCTATAAATAGGACTAGCCACCACAGTAGGAGGCAACAGATCCTGAGCTGGTTCAGATCTTCCTTAGCTACACAAACACAAGAACACCTCAACCACAGGAGGTTGTTCTTACATTATCTTGTTCATCATCAGCCCAGAGGCAATCCACCACCACCACCTTTGGGTAGGGTATTACACCACAATGGTGGCCCGAACCGATATAAAGCTCGTGTCTTTACGTATTTGCGAGTTTGTCGAGTTAAATCTGCGAGATGTTAGCAAGCGGGCGTGGATCGATGGGAAGGAAAGACTTGCGCGCCCGGTGTTGAACCTTAAGGGTTTGCGGAACCCCACATCCAATAGGTATAGTGAACCACTATGGGGTTAACCCGGCCTCTCTGGCGGTTCGCCCGATGGTAATATCTAACATTAGGCCCAGTTGATTTGAACTGGTTCATGTCCATCCTCAATACTTAAGAAAATTCCTTCTTCATTACCTTCACATAATCTTGTAAACGCCGTAGCGTCACCTTCGAACCATGATAAATCACCATGGCGTCGCCGATTATTAAAAGCGTGTATAACCCACCTTCATTAATGGGCCTCCGATAATCGAGGCAACAGAGCTGTCGCATATCCCATTTTTCGGGCTCCTCGATTCTCGCGCCTGCCTTTATCCATTCACCTTATAAATAAGCCGAGGGGTCCCTTTCACTTTTCACCCTCGTGCCTCTTCGCGTCGTCTTCTTCCTCGCGCCGACCGACCTTCGAGCTTTGTCACCGCCGTCGTCCATTGCATCTGCCTCAACAACGGCCGCTGCATCAACCTGACCGTACCAGAGAAACGCGGCGATCCTCCGCTGCTTCCCCAGCACCAGTAAGTTCCTTTTTCCCTTACCCCAGATCCACCATTAGGGTTCGGTGTTCCTCATAACTTTTCAAAGTTCTTGAAGCTGTTCTTCCTTGTTCCTCTTTAGTAATAGCGATGGATAGTTAGATCTGATTCTTCCAGTCCCTTGTAGTTTAAACTCCTTTTTCCTTGGTTAAGAGATCTGCTTTATATCAAACTCATCTGACTTTACTGAACCCTTTGAGCACTTGGAATTAGGTCAGAATATATTTTGATTTTCCACCGTATGGCAGATCTGAAATTACCATACCAATCTGTTAAACTTGTTTTTCCTTTACTTACACATCTTTAGACTTATATCTTCAATACCAGACTAGGCGGTTTAATCCCATAGGAAAATATGATGACCCAGTAGATACCATTTGTCCCCTGGTGAACCGCCAAGCCGTTTTATCTTTGTGCATATCCCATGTCTGATTCCAGTTTAACCATATCAGCCTCCGGTTTACCAATATGTGTACATCTCTGCTTTAATTTGCATCACTTTATACTATCCATTATAAATCTTAAACCGGCAATAATCCTGTTTTCAGCTTATCATTGCAATGGCCAAGCAAGTCTATGAATGCAACTGGGCTCCTTCTCGGCTTACCGAAGATCAGTTAAACAAATGCGTTGCAACAAGCGCTTTGGCCGAGAAAGATGTCATCCACTGGAGGGCCCCTGGACCAGAAAATCCTCCTACACCCAAGGACGGAGAGTTAGTCGTGTTTGCTGACCATCTGGGTCGAGGTTTTAGCCCGCCCGGTTCAAAATTCTTCCAAGATGTACTGGCCAGTTTTCAACTTCATCCTCAAGACATCGGTCCAAACTCTGTGACCGACATTTGCCACTTCCAAGTCTTCTGTGAGGCTTATCTGCAAGAGGAACCTACAGTCGAACTTTTTAGGGATTTCTTTCACTTAAACCGTCGCACAGAGTTCACGGATGGACCCAATATGGAATTGGGTGGAATGGCGGTTCAGAAAAGGAAGGAAGTTACTTTCCCTCATCCCAAGCTCCACAGTCACCCCAAAGAGTGGAACCAGACTTGGTTTTACTGCAAAGATACATCTCCAACCAATGAGAACCCCTTGCCGGGTTACCGCCCTCACCGACATAGGAATACACATCCTTTTCCTCAGAGGTTGACTGCAAAGGAAAGGGCCATCTATGCCCCACAACTGTCAAAGCTTAGAGCCTTCATGGCGAACGGGTTAACAGGCGTTGACTTGGCTCGTTGTTGGATAAGCTGGAGTGTTCTGCCCTTAAGACGGCGCCCCAGTTTAATGTGTGAATACACAGGGAGTTTGAAGGATGCTCAACGACACATTGATATTCAAGCGGCGGAGGCTGAAATTCTTGAGGTACATCAAGAAAATCTTGAAACGAACGGAGGCCGTCGTGGCGAGGCCGGACTAAGTCCTTCTGCACCTTCAACAAACCGCCATTGTAAGAATCATATAACCTCTTTGTATTAAGTTGCTTCTTTCAAAATATTCTCACGAAAGTTTGACTATTTCTGATAGGGTGATGATCCGTTCTGGAATAAGAAGCCACAAGACAAACCGGCAAAACTGCAAGACAAACCGACAAAGCCTCTTCGCCCAAAGACTAAAGTTGTTAAGAAACCTGCCAAGAAAAGGACCACTACATCCTCCGAGCTAAATGCTGATGACGATGTGGGTAACCCGGAATCAGAGGTAGAAATTGACTCTCTTGGTTCATTTTTCATACACCTCATTGACAATGACTATTATCAGGACGATGTTGAAGGCAGTCAAGCTGATGACGTAGAGGTAATTATTCTATCCTCTGATTCAGATCCTCTGCCAACATAAAAAATTCGTCGAGCAAACCGGAAAGTAAAATTTTCTCACCCCCTTTCTTACTTGGACCCAAACTTTCTTTTGAAGACGACAGCAGCACGAGGCTCGCTGCACAACCCGGGACAGCGGCCAGGTAGTTACCTCCGCCGGTTTACCGAACACTCCGGTTCAGAAACGTCGATCAGACGTCTCTTATACCCTTGACACTTCATGCCCCAAAGAGGGTTGTTTCTGTCAGCCTCTTAACCCGTCTAATTCAAATTATCTGGGTACTTCCCAGTCATTGTCTGGCGAATCATCAGCCACAAAGCTTCCCCCCTCAAAACAGTTCTTGGGTGAGCTATACACTTGTTTTTGTCCTTGATGTGTTATTTTTATATACTGTACTGATCCTCACATTTATTTTTCTCAGCGCCAAGCCCAGACCCAGCAAGAAGGCTCGGTTGAATAAACCGGCTCATGATAACGTGGCTGTTGAACCGGAAAACTCTCCAGATCCCGAAGAGACCGATATTGACGCCATGCTTCATGATCCACCGCCTCAAGACCATGACTTGTTTATTTGAACAAGTAGAAGTTAACACTACAAGCCACGCTGACAAACCGACCAGCCCGGTCCGTCCCGAGGACAAATCGGCCAGTCCAGCTAAGGCTACCGACAAACCGCCAACTCCCGTGAAAGCTGCTGATGATAAAGAGGATGATGTCACGATTACTGGCATTGGCAATACCACTCCTGGCAATCATGTTGCTTTATCAAAGCATACTGCCAAGGAGGAGCTCTCTGCTATTGGCAAAGGCAAATGGAACGCCGATTTGTCAAACTATGCCCATCTCAATGCTCAAGACCTTCACTCGGCTTCTTGAACGTCATACTGGCAAGTGATTATGAAGCGGTTTGGTAAATATGATGAAAAGAAGCGATGTGAGGTAACTAATGCTCAACTCTGTAGCTGTCTCCTTGTAAATTCCAAATATCAACTCCTGTAGCCCCCAAGTGACGGTTTTATGATACCAATCTGAACCGGGACTTAATAACAACTTATCATGCGTAACCTGCAGTGACCGGGCTATCTCTTTAAGATGAACCAATCTTGTAGAATGGCAATATTGTATCTTTCACTGGTGTATCCCCCAAGGGCCGGTTTACCTTTGTAAAGATGAACCGGGACTGTTAAAAGACTTCCCAAACCAGTACTTTTGAGCAAACATACATTAGCCCCCAAGTGCCAAGAATAATACTTGTATTGTACTTGGGACTTGCAAAAAATTTCGAGAACAAGCAAATATGCATTAGACCCCAAGTATCAAGTGCATAACTTGTTATGTGCGTGGTACTTCAAAGATCGACATCAACTCATTATACTTACATGCATTATAGGCTGGGCGAGCAAAAGGAAGCTCAAACCATTGATGCGCAAGAGAACATCAAATCGACAAGCGAAACCGCCAGGGCAAAGGATGAGCTGACTAGCGCTTATCCGCTATGGAAAAGCTAAAGGAGAGCTTCAACAAAGAGCGTGCAGATTGGAACATGGAAAAGTCCACTTTGCAAAAAAGAGCCGAGGACGCAGAAGCAACTCTCAAACCGGTGGTAGATGAGCTGACTGGCGTAAAGCGGCAGATACATGCATGACTGCTGCTGTGTTCGGTAAGCATCCTTGCCTTATATTTTCAACATATCTTTCCATACATTGCTGGTTTACTGACGTTTGTAATGATGCAGGAACTCACATTAGTCATCTAGGCTCTGATGTACAGAAGAAGCTGAAAGCTGCCTACACGCTGATAGAGCAATTGTATACCGGCGCACATCGAATCATCTACACCGCTTCTCAAAATAAGCCGCCCCCGACGTTAATCAAGGATACTTTAGACAGGCTATCTATGCTGCCTGCCCGGGTAGAAGAGCTAAAGAGATCTGCTGCATTGGCGCTTTGGCTGCACTCACCCGGGCAAAAGCATGGGTGCCAGATCTTGATTCGGCGGACGTCATTAAAGGCTACCCAAGCTTAAAGAAGATGGATCAAAATTTGTACTGAAGATCTCGCGCCATAAACCGGAAGTTAGTCCCTTTGGCTTGTCAACTTCTTTGAAGAGGCTGATCTTTCATTTTACCAGGCGAGTTATGACACCAACAACAAACGGGTTGCTGCACCAACTCCTGAAGATCAAAATCTGATCCCTCCAATCCGTAAGCACACTTATGCCCCTGACATTGAACCGTCCACCCTTATAAGCAACGAAGCTGTGTTCCAAGCATCAACTGGGATCGACTGGACAACTGTTGACTTCCAGCCGCTGGGTAGAGACGAAGAAGATGAACCGGTGCAAGATGATCCGCAGCCGTCAGGTCAAGCTGGTGACCAACCATAATCCGGAGGCCGGTTTAGTCGTCCACGTGCTGCAATACTTATTTAAGAAACAATTATCCATTTTGGGCACTAAAACGCCTTGTAATAGGCTAGTTGAAAACACTTGGTCTGTTATGCCTTCGTGCATATTTATCTGCGACTGGTACTTGCTAATCCGCCATGCTTAAGACATGATGTTCATAATCCATTGCAATTTATTCAAGCTATCCCTGCAGATAAGAAGTTTAAAGCACCCTGGCGGTTTACCACCGGGCGCGTCATGAAGCCCAAATATATACATAACCAAGGTTGTAAAAGATAATCAAATATGAAAATACGTGATACCTGTGACCTTGAGTCATAATGTTGGCTAACCAATTTCGTAGTGAGGGTAACAACCCTAATACGGAGTATCATTAACTCCTGTCACATTATTCCAGTTTATAATAACACCATTCCGGGTTGTGATAAACACCGGTTTATTCAATACCGGCGACTTTTAGTCGAAACCAAACCGGGTTAAGAAACTCCGGGTTATAAGTGAATATGTACTGATAACTTATAGTTGACAGCCTAACCGGGTTGATTAACACCGGTTTAGTAGAAAACATCATAAGTCTTGTCCAAAGAGAGAAAAACTTAACAAAAAGCAAATGAAACCCTTGTAGTCGAGGCTTTTCACGGGCTGCCAGGCCCCAAATTCGAGGCTTTTCATGGGCTGCCAGGCCACTGAGTTAAACCATTTCACAAAGCCTTTTAAGATGATCCTCAATCCTTAACCAATCATCGTTTTAACTTGACAAGTTCAGGGTCTTGATTTAGAGTAACTTGTTAAAGTTCGAAGGGTCATACCAGGTTTACCTGGGTGGAGTGACTTACTTAAATAGGCAGGCTAACCCGGGGTTTTAGGTGTATACACTAGGCTTCCAAGCCATGGCTTGATAACTGTTACAAGTGTAGATTCTTTGTTTATTTAAATGACAAAAGAATCCCCAAGTAACATTTTGAGCTGTGCTCGGCCGGTGCCTATGTTTGAGTTGTTGGTTTGCAACACTCTCTTTGGCCCCGGATTGATTTGGCTTTGAGCCGATCAATAGAGTGTGACTATGGTTCGGATACGACCAAGCCCCCAAGTGATGTTGTGGCATTGCACCGATCAAGAGGTGTAGCTATGGTTCGGATACGACCAAGCCCGCAAGTGATGTTGAGAAGAGCTTTGATAAGCTGAATCAAGGGGTAAACCGGACGTCGGTTTATAAATAGAGGCTCCATGTAACCACACATGATGTAAGAAAAACAACAGATACCCCGCTTTAGCTAAGGTTCCAGTTTATTATATTGATCATAATATATACATTGTCATAACTATGTACATAAGAAGATCCTATGGCTCAAGTATAGTAGGGCCGAAGATGAGCGATATTCCACAGCCGGTGGGTCTCCTCCTCTGATTTACGTGAGTCTTTGTGCTCTCGAACATCGATTAGGTAGTATGACCCGTTGTGCAAATTCTTGCTGACCACAAAGGGTCCTTCCCAAGGAGGGGATAACTTGTGCATATTAAATGCGATCTGGATGAGTCAGACACCAAATCACCTTCTTGAAAGGTTACGGTTCTAACCGGTGGTATGCTACGCCGCAAATCTTGCGATAAATCGCTGAGCAGGCGCGCAATGTCTCACTCCTCATCTAACAGGTCAAATGCCTCTTGCCGTGCCTTCTCATTGTCAGCTTCAACGTATGCCGCCACATGAGGCAAATCATGACGGATGTCGCTAGGGAGAACCGCCTCCGCTCCATAAACCATGAAAAAAGGCGTGTATCCCGTTGATCTGTTGGGTGTGGTATTGATGCTCCATAACACAGAAGGCAATTCCTCAACCCAACAACCCGGCGTCTGTTGCAAAGGAACCATAAGCCCGGGTTTGATGCCTCTCAAGATCTCTTGATTGGTCCTCCCCGCTTGACCATTGAACTGGGGGTGATCCACTGAGGATACGTCAAGCCAGATGTGCTCACGTTGACAGAAGTCCTTCATGGCACCCTTTGACAGATTGGTACCATTATCTGTTATAATGCTGTGTGGAAAGCCAAACCGAAAGATCACCTTCTTGATGAATTGAACCGTCGTAGCTGCATCACACTTACTGACTGGCTCTGCCTCCACCCACTTAGTGAACTTATCAACCGCCACCAAATGGTGGGTCTTCTTGTCCTTGGATCTCTTAAAGGGCCCAACCATATCCAGCCCCCAAGTTGAAAACGGCCAAGTAATTGGAATCATCCTCAACTCTTGAGCCGGTACATGAGCCCGTCGTGAGAACTTTTGACATCCATCACACCTTTTGACTAAGTCCTCGGCATCAGCATGAGCCGTCAACCATTAGAAACCGTGACGAAACGCCTTGGCCACCAACGATTTTGAACCGGAGTGGTGACCACAATCTCCTTCGTGGCTCTCACGCAAAATTTCACGGCCTTCTTCAGGGGATACATAGTGTTGAAATGCCCCTGTCACACTGCAACGATGTAACTCTCCATTGATGATTGTCATGGACTTGGACCACCGTATTATCTGCCTGGCCGAAGTTTCGTCTTC
This sequence comes from Aegilops longissima, assembly GCA_021605205.1. Classification (NCBI taxonomy): domain Eukaryota; kingdom Viridiplantae; phylum Streptophyta; class Magnoliopsida; order Poales; family Poaceae; genus Aegilops; species Aegilops longissima. The sequence goes on from JAHIAM010001777.1 coordinate 82,092, forward strand.
TGGTAACTCGCCCCGGTTCAGATGTCGGATTTCGGGTTCCGGCAGACCCTTAAGGTTCGAACACTGGGGTGCGAATGGAGATCTTTCCCCTACCATATCATGCGTGTATGGATTGTGAGGGATCTAAACTACAAACAATGAACAACACAGAGACACGAGGTTTATACTGGTTCGGGCCACCGATGTGGTGTAATACCCTACTCCAGTGTGTGGTGTGGTGGATTTCCTTAGGGGCTGATGATGAACAATACAAAGGAAGAACACCCTCGCGAGGGGCTGTTCTTGAGCCGGTGCGATGAACTGCTTGGTGGAGTTCAGTCGCCTCTCTCTCTCTCTCTCTCTCTGCTAGGGTTCTACGATAGGTCTCTTCAGTTAGTGACCTCTCCCTTTGTGGTGGCTAGTCCTATTTATAGAGAGGCCACTGGGCCTCTTCCCAAATAATGGCGGGAAGGCGCCAACAATTAGCCATTTGAAGGGAACATCTAGTACACTTATCTGACTAAAGTTGGTCTTGGCTGCCAAAGGCTCGGCAGTGGCGCCGTCCTGGGCTCCACGATGACCTCCATCCTGCCGTTCTGTTGGTCTTGGTCTTGTTGCAGGCGGCAACCTTTGCTGATGCCTTGGCACTGCTTGCCTCCTTTGCAAAGGGAAACAAGGACACTGCTTGCAGTGGCGCCCACAGCGCCCGCCTGCTCTTGATCGTCATGGCTTGTGTCACGGGGCACCCTCGCGAGTACCCTGCCTTGATCTCTGCTGCCTCATGAGCCTGCTGTGAAGCTGCTCTGAGGAGGTTCTGTCGTCCGCCCCAATCTCAGCCCCTCGCGAGGTCTTGAGCTTGAGCTGATGAAGCCGGGGCGCTGGGCCCCACTTGAGCCACGCCGTGGGCTGCAGGCGAGCAAGTCAGGGACCCCGTTCCCAGGCGCCCGACATAGCTCCGGGCCCAAAGCGCGCCGGACAACCGCTGAGAAGCGAAGGGCAAGTGCAAGCGCGCGAGCCCCAACAACCTGCGGACTTAGGCGCCAGCGTGGCGATTGATTGGTTCAGGCGTCTCCACTTCCCCGATGCCTCGGCAACCGCATGACTTGACAAGTCCTGCATGCGAAATGGGTTATGATTACTGCGATCGTGTAGGCGGCGGTTGGCCTCCTCCGGCTACTCATCTGAACAGCGCGAGCCCTTCGATCCACCTCTTCTTGCTGCTCCTTCCTCTTCATCCTTGCCCTTGCTCCATATTTGACAATGGCTCCGATCCGCCGATTTTCTGCGAAGAAGAAGGAAAGGCCCCGAGAGGTCTCGATCCGCTTACGCCGAAAAAGCGGCTAGTCCTCTGCCGCCGAGATGAGGCGCCCGGCGGGAAGTGTCGAGGCCCTGTACGAGCAGCCACCGCCGAGTTCCGCTGCCCTTGTACACCCGCATTGAGGCCACTGGAGGAGTTGGCGCGGCGCCACAGACGGCGCCACCGTCGGCGCCGGCGGAGTCCGCAGTGGTCGCGTCGTTCCTCCGGGAGTTCACGCCGAGGCTCCTCCAGGAGCTTGTGCTTCACGCCGCCATGCCTCCTCAATCTTGGATTCGCCTTCCTCCCTCCTTCGCCTTGAGATCCCTTGAGAGGGGCTCTCGGGAGCTCTGGTTGCAGCATGCTAGCTGCAGCACCCTGCGACGGTCACGAGAGGTTGCGGTCGTCGCTCGGGCAGGTCTTATGACCGAGGCTGGGCGAGATCGCCGGGTCTGCCGGACGAGGCGCCCTCGTGATCCACGGAATCGATGGCGCCTCCTTGATGTTCTTCAAGGTCTTGACGGAAGGGCGCCCGGCTGGAATGCTGCCTCGAGAAGGGTGGTGAGCGCCGTCGTCGTGAGACTATGCCCACAGTCGCCCCTCGGTAGCTCCCGAGCAGCAGCGAGCAGGACGGAGGTCAGCGCCTCCGCCCGAGCCAGCAACTCCGGAAGCAGCGGCGGCAGCTCTGAGCCCCGAGCTCGTGGCCTTCGGGCAGGCGGGCGCTTCAGGCTACCGGCGCCAGTGATCTGGATGGGGTTGGCGCCGGTGCCCGGCGGCCCACTGTTGATGATGGCGTCTCCTGCGGAGGCTTGCGTAGTAGGCGTTCCTTAGGATGAGCACCTTTTATTTCTTATCTTGCGAGTTTGGAACGGCATTTGATGAGGTGCCGTGTCTGCGCAACGGCATCTGAGGTGTTGCCGGGTCGGGACCTCGCGAGCTTCTTCCCTCTCCCCCGCGCTTTCCTTAATGCTTTAAGTCCTCAGGTCCCGGCCCTCGAGCGAGCTCAACCGCCTCTGGTATGACAGGTCGCAATGCCATGGGTCAAGGCCAGGGGGTGAGGGCTGGAGAGCCAGTAAGAGCCCGTGAGTCGCGATGCTCAGGCGCCCTCTGTCGGTGTCAAAACCGGCGGATCTCGGGTAGGGGGTCCCGAACTGTGCGTCTAGGCGGATGGTAACAGGAGACAAGGGACACGATGTTTTTACCCAGGTTCGGGCCCTCTCGATGGAGGTAATACCCTACTCCTGCTTGATTAATATTGATGATATGGGTAGTACAAGAGTAGATCTACCACGAGATCAAGGAGGCTAAACCCTAGAAGCTAGCCTATGGTATGATTGTTGTTAGTCCTCTGGACTAAAACCCTCGGTTTATATAGACACGGATAGGTTAGGGTTACAGAGTCGGTTATAATGGTAGGAGATCTACATATCCGTATCGCCAAGCTTGCCTTCCACGCCAAGGAAAGTCCCATCCGGACACGGGGCGAAGTCTTCAATCTTGTATCTTCATAGTCTTGGAGTCCGGCCGTGGCGATAGTCCGGCTATCCGGACACCCTAGTCGGGACTCCTCGGTAGCCCCTGAACAGGGCTTCAATGGCGGCGAGTCCGCGCGCATATTGTCTTCGGCATTGCAAGGCGGGTTCCTCCTCGAATACTTCATAGAAGGTTTTGAACACAAGGATAGTGTCGGCTCTGCAAAACAAGTTCCACATTCCACCGTAGAGAATAACTTTTGCCTGATCTGTGACATATTCAGCGGCGTGACATCACACCACGGCCAGGCCTTTATCACGAATCATTTTCTACCGTTCCACCTTAGCGTGTTTAGCGGCGGTTTCCTTAGCACGTCTTATCAAAGCATAGATCGTGCCCCTTATTCAGGATTCTCATCAATACGGACGTGGGTAACCCATCCGCGCCATTGATTCGGCGCTTGGGAGATAGCGAGTTTTACCGGCTGGTGGGGGCGCATAACCGTCCGTCCATATAAGGGAAAAGGATCACGTTTTCACCTCGCCTTCTTCCTCCTTTGCTCACCCATTTCCGCACACTCGAGCTCCAACGCCCAAGTCGCACATCCCACCTCAACCTTCTCCAACCACGTCGGGAGGCGGGAGGCAGGTGGATGGCCTCCTCCGTCACGGAGGGCACATCACAAGGCTGTGGGAGGCGGATATTTGTCCGGCGACATCGCGCCTGAGCTGCACGATCTTGGGGCAGCTCATTCAACCCCAGGCCCCATGAGAGGTGGTGTTTCTCCCCACTTTCCTCCACGGACTAGGCTTTCCCTCCACCCATTTGTCAGGGGCTCATGTTCTACTATGGCACAGACTTCCACGACTGGCCCAATTTCGTCCTCAACATCTCGGCGTTTATCGTGGGTGTGCGAAACCTTCCTCGCATCAGCCCCACTTGGCCTATGGCTGAAAACCTTTAATGTCGGGCGAAGGTTGTGGGTAGCCATCAAGCGAGTCTTGGGCGCCATGGTTGGCAAGATGGCCAAGGTCCTATGGCTCAAGGCGCCTTTGTGGAGACAATAAAGGGGTGGCAATCGGGGTGGTTCTACATCACCGAGCCACGTGACCCCGAATGGGTGGCGGCCCCCGAATTCAGATCTGGCTTCCCCACACGGCTCTCGTCATGGAAAGAGACGGGCCTGTCATGGGGGAACTCGGAAGAGCTATCCGGACTCCAAACATGTGTCTGAAACCTGGTGGACAAGAATCTTAGGCTTGTCGACGTAATCCAGGTGATGCTCATCCGCCGGATTCTCCCATGCCAACAACGGGCCTTCAATTTGTGGGAGTTCGATCGGCACAGCACCGAACCTTGGCGGCTCTTGATACTGCGTCTGAAGATGCACAGAAGAGTCTTTGTTCAAAGCGCCAAGCCCCGCATCCACTAACAAAGATCGCGGATACAGCTCGCGGCGTCAAGCCGGCGAGTAAGTTATTTACCCTTTAAGGGACTCTTTTTCATAGATTGACTCTATGTGGGATCTAAAACTCCTAATCTTTGTGGGGTGGCTGAAGGCGTCCGGACAGATTAACTGTCCGGCTCCTTTGCGGAAGACCGGAGGGCGCCCGATTAGCCGGGGCTGCTGGCTCCGGCGCCCATGTGGTGCGGAGAAGAAAGACAGAAGGAGGCCACGGGAACTCGAAGGAGCTCCGAAGCCGAGTCTTTGTCGATTCTGAAGCAGAATCTTCTCCACGAGGGCGAGGAGGAGGAAAAAAGCTTCTCCCAGTGAAGAGGAGAGGAAAGGAAGGCCGCCCCAAGCTGGGAGGCGGAGGAATCAGAAGGAAGGACCCTTCCTCGGACTTCTCCACCAACCGGCGGCGATGAGGAGGATTGGCCTACATAACATCCCAAATTTCCTATTTGGAATGTTTTACAATTATAGCTAAGCATCCTATGCATCTGTTTGAATTTGAATGCCATTTGGAGTTTGAATGCCATTTGAGGATTTTGAGTTTTGAATTTGAATTCAAACTTTGGCAAGTGGGAAACATTTCAAAAACTATGTCGATAAATACTTGATCAAAAGTATGAGAGGAGTAAACATGACACTCAAAAATATCGAGAGAAAACATTGCCAAAAGTTTTGGATTCAAATCTGAATTTTATTTGAATTTGAAAAAATGGATTTTTATAAAGTTTGGATTTTGCCTTTGGAAAAATGTTCAAATGATAGGAATATTCCCTGATCATTTTGGTATATATATACCCTATATAAAATATTTATAGATTTTGTTTTATTTCTGTTTTGTTTTATTAAAAAATAAATTCAAAAATAGAAAACCCCAGTGACCAGGCCCCTAGCCCAGCCAGTGCCAAGCCCCCCCACCAGCCAGGCCCAGGCCGGCCCGGCCTTGGCCAGTGAGGCCCAGCCAACCCGACCTCACCTCCCCGCGCCGAAAACCTTTGGCGCCGGTCGCCCTTCGCCCACCCCCTCTCTCTCTCACCGACAAGTGGGCCCCCACCTTCTTCAACCCCTGCCCCACGCCACGCGCGCGCCGCCATCGATCGCGGATCCCGAGATCCGGGATCGATCCTCTCGATCGCCCCGAAGCAAGGCCGAGGCCCCGCCTATTAAGCCCTCGCCCCCACCCCATTCCCCCTAGCCCCTCGCGGACCCCTCTTCCTCTCACCCGCGCTCATGGGAGACCGAGTCCCCGCCGCCATTTTCATCACCGTCGCCGCCCTAGCCACTCCCGACCTCCCCGACTCCACCAAGAGCTCCCCTCGTGCGCCCGCACCCCTTGAGCCACTCCGTCGACCTCCCGGCGGCCGGAGCCATCAACGCACTTTAAATCGCCGCCGCCCGCCGCCGTCGCCGAACTCCGGTGAAATCACGGAGATCTCCTCCCGTCCGATCTCAAACCTACGGTCAGATTAGAACACCCCGAAGAATATTTCTTTAGAATAAACCGGACCGGCCCGGTTCGTTTACGGTTTATTTTCATTAGGGTTTTTATTTATTAGCCCGGCCCGATTAGTTTAACCCTAGGGCCCCTTTTAGGTTATATTACGCTGAGTGCGCAGTTTAGGCCCATTAGGCCTTTTTCATTTATTTTTGTTTTCTGTTTTAACAGAATAGTTCCTGTTTTGAAAAATTCATATCTTTTATTCTGTTTAATATTTTTAGGTGATTACTTTTTTGTTGGTTTGCAAATTTTCTATAGTTTCTGTAGAATATATATTTAGCTATGTTAAAATTAATTAAAATTGCTTTAATTTAGTTTTAGTCAGAATAGTAAATCTGCTATAACTTGAGTTAGAAAAATTATTTTGGATGATTCTTTTTGTCCCAACTTTATTTTGACTTTGCCAAACCATAGGAATTAATTTGGGTATTTTAGGATTAATAAAAAATAGTTTTAAGCAGAATCTTGTTAATCCTAATTAATTAACTAGCTACTGTTTTCCTATTATTTTAATTAGTAAATAAATTTATTTTAACATGTGATTGATTATTCTAGGATAGTTTCTGTCACTTTATTGGATGAACTTTTATTTATAATAAATAAAGTTTTATTTTATTTTTCTTAATAGAAATTGAATTAGGCCTAATAGGAGTTTCTTAATATATTTTAAATTAATTCTTTTTGCTCCTAGTTGTTTAATGAAATCTTTTCTGTTAAGTTAACATAAAACCATGATTAGGTTATGTTAAGAAAATTTTGTTATATAAAACTATTCTAGTTATTGTTTGAAGTAGGAAAAACTTTGAGTTGGTTTTCTTTGAGTTTTCCTTTTGGTTTTGCTTTGTTTGTTTTGGTGTGTTACCTTGTTATGCTATTGTATTATGTGATCCTATGCTATATGCTTATTGTGATCATTGTTTGTCTCGGTAGAGTTTCAGTCTGAAGCTTGCTACTCTGAATCTTTAGCTTCGAGGATCATCAACAAGGCAAGTTTTGATCATGTTATTTTCTATACCTATGTTTTGTGCATTAGAATTGTCACCACCCACCATGCATGCAGTAGTTGAAAATTTGAAGTTATTAATCTTGAGTAGTATCATGTGGTAGGATGAACCAATCCCTTGTTACCATGACCGGGGACGAAGTAGTTTACTTTGCTATGCTCGTGAGCGGGTTTTGGTTGAGTGAAATTCATAAGCAAGATGTGAGAGTCAATGATGATGACAACCCCATGAACTACAATGATCAAGATGGACTTTGAAATTCACTCTTTGGGTGGAGGGCGGTTGTGGGCACCTGGAGAACCAGTGGTTGGCGGGATGCATGGAGAAGTGCCATGACATCTTGCGGAGCTTCACCCAGCCACGAAGAGGCGGATGGATGCCCCATGACGGAAGCTTACTGTGCAGCCGCAAGCCATTATGGGCTCTGGCTGGGTTAACCTTAGTAGTGGCGCTGGCTGGGCGGTACTACGAGATGTAGAAGAACGGTAGGATTGGATGGGTACGGCGGTAGCAGAAGAACTCTTTGGAAGACCTGTTTCATTCGTCCGTCTTCAAACACCATGAAGTGCGAAGACTTTAAAGGAGGAATGATTCTTGCGGGAAAAGTGTGCAAACCTCTGCGAGTTTAAAGATCTAATCGATTAGCCGTGTCCCGATTCACGGACAATTTGAGCCTCTGGAACTTGGAAGTATTGAAATCTCAACACTAAAACTAATAAATTAATTTGAGGGTTTATGACTTAATAATTTGGGAATGAGATTTTGGTTGGCGGAACCATCTCAATAACTACCAACAATTTATAGTAATTTGCAAGCAAGTCCTTTGTAGTAGGGAAAAATCTGCTTTTAGCAAAATGATGAAACTTAGAGCTCCACAGCCAAAATGCATATAGTGTTAGTAACTTTATTATTGTTATTCTTCATGACTTGCCAGCTTATTCAAAAAGCTGACCTACATGGCTGCAACGTCTTATGTTGCGGTATATTCGATCGGGAGTGAGGCTCGCTCGCGCTTAGCGATTGCCCTTTGAGTCGGATGGACTCGCTTTACTTGACACTTCCAGCATTAGTAGTTTATTTCTCATGAGTTGGCCTTGAGCGAATTTATTCCTTGTAATAAAGACTCTATATGAGAATCGTGTAATAATATTCAGGTGTGATTGAACTTTGATTACTTTATCGATGTCTTGTGAGTACCGGCATGATCTTGGGATGAATACAGACCACGAGATTTGACCGATTTTGGGTCGGTCGCTCTGAGAGATGGTATCGAACACTGAGTTGACCGTGGATCGTAACCCCTAGGATCGGAAAGCCATAGGAAGAGACCATTTACTTTTATCCTTATCATTCCGTAATTCTCCCTGTTCATTTCTAACTCCTCTCCGATTTTCAACATTCTAGATGGCGTCGAGTTCACCCAGTTTGCTACGGAGTTTTGCCAGCCCGATGAGGCGATGCCCTTGGCGGAAGCTGGTCAGATGGTGAAGAAGCTGAAGATTGCTCTACCCTCGATCACGGAAGCCAACCAATGCACTTCAAGCGGACACCGCTTCTGAGATTGAAGTGCATATCCGGGGAGAACCGGAGGACACATGGAGCCTATTGACTTTGACGCCGAACACGGACACGTTCACGAGTTCAAGCTGGATCATCGGGAGGGGCGTGGCGATCTATCGAGCACTTGGACATCTCGAGAGAATCTGAGGGCGAGCTCGATCCTCGGACCTCGCCATGGTTTCACGCGGGGCAAGGAATGGAGATATCATCCATACCGTGGAGGGCGACTCCTCTCTCTTACATCCAGGACTTGGAGTGTCTTCTCGGAAGCGGGAGGTTCGGACTCGCCGTAACTTCGAAGGCACACAGGAGGCTTTGTTCCGTGGCTGGGCTGGAGGAGAAGGCGCGCAGACTTCCTTAACCATGAAGAAGAAGTCGCGGACTTCATGGAGACAGTCGACGACCTGAAGATGAAGCTTGCCGCGATAGAGGAAAATATGGACTTGGGAGAGGACCTTTATCCGAGTGGAGATGAAGGACCCCTCGTGAGCAATGATCAAGATTATGAAGGGAGTTCTACTGAAGGAAGCCGCAAGAGGAGGCGCCACAACAGAGGACATCACACCAGAGGACGCAAGGATTATTGATGAAGACTTTTTAGTCGACCACCATGTTATTTTTACTTTTTCGTCGATCAGTTAGGCCGATATTTCGATTAGTCATGAGCTTTTGTAATCGAGTTTGAACCATGTTTGAGTGGAATGAATAAATGATTGGTGTGTTTATGTTTGTGCATTCATATGGGTAGTGTTATTTCTCATAGACCATTGTTCTATTCTAATTTTCTCATCCACTCCAAAACACGGATGCCTCAGGGCGTGACCTTTGGTTTTCCGCGGAGCTCACCCAGCTGCTCCGGCAGTGAGAATGCCTATGCAGCTACTTATCCAGAATCGAACAACAACGCCAACAATCCACCGCCACCACCCCGTGGACAACTTGACTCGATTCACGAGGCTGAATCCATGATGTTCTCTAGTAGCTTGGCGATTGTGGCTGATGATTGGCTCCATAAAGTCGGAAGAGAGCTAATCACTGTGGGATGCTTGATGCGAGAGAAGGTGCGCTTTGTCGCGCATCAACTTGATGGACCTGCAGCTTCTTGGTGGGAGAACTACACGCCACTTATCCCATTGGTGCCATCACATGGGATCAATTCCAGCAGGCCTTCGCACGCTCATGTCTCATTTGGAGCCATGAGTGCGAAGAAGCGTGAGTTCCGCAACTTCGCCCGAGAAGCGTCTTGTGGCACGATCGTGGATGAATCAACAAGCTCGCTTCGCTATGCCCCGGATGATGTGGCCACAGATGCATAAAGCAGGAGAAATTTCTCGAGGACTCAATGGCGAGCTGAGTATGCAGCTTATTGTGGCTACCTTCAACAACTACCGGGAGCTGGTAGACAAGGCCACCATACTTGAAGGCAAGCAGCAGCAGATTGAAAGCATAGCGGAAGTACAGCCGGGGAAGCACAACTCGGGAGCTCGGCAAAAGCCCGTTATGCACCATACTCGGGAGGCACACCCATCATAACCATGGAGGTCATAACCATGGAGAAATGGGAACAACCGCAGCCAGGACAACAAGACAGGCCATGGCAATGGCAATGGAAGCAGTAATGGCAATCATCATCGTTCTACCCGGCTCGAAGGATCTGAGCCACATCACTGCTTCAAGTGCGGAAGGCAGGGCACTATGCCACCGACTGCCGGAGGCCAAGCGGAGGAATGGAAAGCGGCAATGGAGGCTCGTGAAGAAGCCCAATCCGTTCCCTCGTGCTCGGGTGAACCACATTGGCGTGGAGGGCGTCTATGATCAGCCGAACACTTGTGGTTGGTAAGTTTTATTGAATTCACGTTCAGTTTGGTACTCTTTGATTACGGTGCAGCGCATTCATTCATATCAAGGGTAGTTGTGGAAAATGCAGGTTGCCCACTAAAACCCTTAGAAGCCCCCTTGGCGTCGGTTCGCGGGAGGAGAAATGATGGCGAGGCTTAGGCTGTCATGCAACCCTCAACATCGGGAACCATAAATTTCCCGCAGACCTCATAGTGTTGGAAACCCGGACCTTGGATGTAATCCTAGGCATGGATTGGTTGTGAAGTTTGAAGAAACATAGGCTGTGCCCGCAAGTCTATTCTGCTCACCACCCGGGCGAAGAGGATCAAGTATGTAGCCGAGCACAGCCGGATGAAGAATCGGTGCATTCCCTCACGGGAGTTGTTCGGGAGGAAGTGCCGATGGTGCAAGATTTCCCTATGTGTTTCGGAGGAATTACGAGAATGCCACGGACGGGGACATTGAATTTCTGATCGAGTTATTGCGGCACAGCCCCAATATCCATGAGACCTTATCGGATGCCACGAATGAGTTGAAAGAGATCAAGGATCAAATTAATGAGTTATTGGAGAAAGGATATATTCGTCCAAGCTCATCACCTTGGGAGCCCAGTTCTTTTGGTAGAGAAGAAGGATGGAAGCTTGAGGATGGTTGTGGATTATCGTGCGTTAAACAAAGTAACCATCAAGAACAAGTACCCTCTGCCGATGATTAATGACTTGTTTGATTAGCTAGTAGGAGCCAAGGTATTCTCTAAGATCGATCTTGATCGGGTATCATCGATTGAAGATCCGTGAAAAGGATATACCCAAAACAACATTCACTACGGTATGGTTTATATGAGTATACCATCATGTCATTTGGATTGACTAATGCTCCTGCGTACTTCATGAATTTGATGAACAAGGTATTTATGGAATATCTGGACAAGTTTGTCGTGGTGTTCATCGATGATATATTGATTTTCTCCAAGAAGCGAGGAAGAGCATAAGGAACATTTGCGTCTAGTTACGGAGAAACTTGAGAACATCAGTTGTATGCCAAGTTCAGCAAATGTGAATTTTGGCTGAAGGAAGTTGGATTCCTCGGACATGTTATTTCAGGAGAAGGAATAGCAGTTGATCCGCCAAGGTTGAATGAGTCACCGATTGGCGATCACCCACCTCGATCAAGGAGATCCATGATTTTCTCGGACTCGCGAGGATATTATCGGAGGTTCATTGAGAACTTCTCGAAGATTGCCAAGCCCATGATTGAGCTGTTGAAGAAGGAAGCCAAGTATGTTTGGACGAGGAATGTGAAGCCAGTTTTCAGGAATTGAAGAAGCGGTTGGTCACAGCCCAGTGCTGATTTTGCGGACATACACAAGGAATACCAGGTCTATTGTGGCGCTTCTCGTCAAGGACTCGGAGGAGTACTAATGCAGGAAGGAAAAGTTGTAGCTTATGCCTCCGGACAGCTCGACCTCATGAGATGAATTATGCCACACATGATTTGGAGTTAGCGGCCGTAGTGCATGCACTCAAGACACTGGAGACATTTCCTCGCCGGAAACCGTTGTGATGTTTACAGATCACAAGAGCTTGAAGTATATTTTCACTGAAGAATTGAACCTCGGCGGAGGAGATGGCTAGAGTTGATAAGGACTATGACATGAGATTGCATTACCACCGGTAAAGCTAATGTTGTAGCAGATGCTTTGAGCCGTAAGAGTTATGTGAATACTCTTACGGCGGAGGATTACCCGAGGAGTTAGTCGATGACCTCGAGATCTCCGGTGGAGATAGTTCAAGAGGATTTGTTGCAACTCTGGAAGTTCAGTCCACTTTGGCCGAAAGGATTCGTGAAGCCCAGAAGTCGGACAAGGAAATTGATGAGATAAAGCAAAAGATGAATGAAGGAAAAGCTAAAGGATTTCGTAAGGATGAACACGGAACTATATGGTTCGAGGATCGTATTTATGTGCCCAATGATCCCGAACTCAGGAAGCTAATTCTTCAGGAGGCTCATGATTCACCGTACTCGATTCACCCCGGCAACACCAAGATGTACCTGGATTTGAAGGAAAGTTTACGGTGGGCGGTTATGAAGAAGGATATTGCGAGTGCGTAGCGGTATGTCGATGTTTGTCAGCGTGTAAAGCAGAACATCGAAGCCAGCAGGGTTACTTCAACCTTTGCGATTCCGATTGGAAATGGGAGAAACTTGGAATGGATTTCATCACAGGATTACCGGGACCCGTTCAGGTTATGATTCTATCTGGGTAGTGGTTGATCGTTTGACCAAGGTAGCTCACTTCATTCCGTGAAGACTACCTATACCAGTGCTAAGTTGGCCAAGATATACATGACCAGGATCGTATATCGCATGGAGTTCGAGGAAAATCGTGTCGGATAGAGAAACACAGTTTACCTCAAAGTTTTGGAAGCGATTGCATGAAACTTTGGAGTGCGAGGCTGGAATTGATACAGCTTTTCATCCATGAGACAGATGGACATACCGAGAGAGTCAATCAGATTACGGAGGACATGTTGAGAGCTTGTGTGCTAGACTATGGGTCTAGCTGGGATGATAATTTGCCGTCGTGAGTTCTCATACAACAACATTTATCAATCCGATCGAAGATGGCCCCTTCGAAGCTCTATCACGGAAGGAGGTGCGAGAACACCATTGATGTGGGATAGTGTTGGAGATCGATCACTTTTGGTTCCGACCTTATCGAGGATTCGAAGAAAGTCAAGCTGATTGAGACAGGCTCAAGATAGCACGATCGAGACAGAAGAGTTATGCCGACGATGGCGCAAGGAAGTGACTTACGAAGCGGGAGACCGAGCATATCTTCGTGTGTCTCCGCCGTGGAATCAAGAGGTTTGGTGTCAAGGAAAGTTAGCACCCGATTCATTGGCCCTACAAAATCCTCGAGCGTCGTGGAGAAGTTGCTTACAAGTTGGAATTGCGGAAGGATTGTCGGAGTTCATGATGTCTTCCATGTTTCTCGGTGAAGAAGTGTCATGCCGACATGGCGATGTTCCGTTGAGAGACACGGTGCCCCTAGAGGCCATACTGACAGCGGTGATCGACTTACAAGGAGAAACCGTCCGAATTCTCGAGACTACAAGCGAGTCACCCGCAGCAAGGTCATCAAATTTTGCAAGGTCTTGTGGAGTCACCACACGAGGAAGAAGCCACACAGGGGCGAAGAAGACCTTCTTGAGACCACCCGCACCTATTGCTAGCCAACCCGAATCTCGAGGTGAGATTCATCTTAAAATGGGTAGGTTTGTAACATCCCAAATTTCCTATTTGGAATGTTTTACAATTATAGCTAAGCATCCTATGCATCTGTTTGAATTTGAATGCCATTTGAAGTTTAGGAGGATTTTGAGTTTTGAATTTGAATTCAAACTTTGGCAAGTGGGAAACATTTCAAAAACTATATACGATAAATACTTGATCAAAAGTATGAGAGGAGTAAACATGACACTCCAAAAATATCAGAGAGAAAACATTGCCAAAAGTTTTGGATTCAAATCTGAATTTTATTTGAATTTGAAAAAATGGATTTTTATAAAGTTTGGATTTTGCCTTTGGAAAAATGTTCAAATGATAGGAATATTCCCTGATCATTTTGGTATATATATACCCTATATAAAATATTTATAGATTTTGTTTTATTTCTGTTTTGTTTTATTAAAAAATAAATTCAAAAAAGAAAACCCCCAGCGCTTGCCGACCCCAGCCCAGCCAGTGCCAAGCCCCCACCCAGGCCCAGGCCCGGCCCGGCCTTGACCAGGGAGGCCAGCCCACCTCACCTCCCCTCGCGCCGAAAACCTTTGGCGCGGTCGCCCTTCGCCCCTCCCCTCTCTCTCTCACCGACAGGCAGGCCCCCCCCCTTCTTCAACCCCCCCCACGTCCACGCGCGCGCGCCTCGATCGCGGATCCCGAGATCCGGGATCGATCCTCTTCGATCGCCCCCGAAGCAAGGCGAGGCCCCGCCTATTAAGCCCTCGCCCCACCCCATTCCCCCTAGCCCCTCGCGGACCCCCTCTTCCTCTCACCCGCGCTCGCCGGAGACCCGAGTCCCCGCCGCCGCCATTTTCATCACCGTCGCTGCCCTAGCCACTCCCGACCTCCCCCGACTCCACCAAGAGCTCCCCCTCGTCGCCCCGCACCCGCCGAGCCACTCCGTCGACCTCCCCGACGACCGGAGCCATCAACGCACTCGTCACCGCCGCCGCCGCCGCTGCCGAGCTCCGGTAAGTCACCGGAGATCTCCTCCCCCGTCCGATCTCAAACCAACGGTCCAGATTAGAACACCCCCGAAGGGGTATTTCTTTTAGAATAAACCGGACCGGCCCGGTTCGTTCTGGTTTATTTTAGTTAGGGTTTTATTTATTAGCCCGGCCCGACTAGTTTAACCCTAGGGCCCCTTTTAGGTTATATTACGCTCAGTGCGCAGTTTAGGCCCATTAGGCCTTTTTCATTTATTTTTGTTTTCTGTTTTAACAGAATAGTTCCTGTTTTGAAAAATTCATATCTTTTATTCTGTTTAATATTTTTAGGTGATTCTTTTTTTGTTGGTTTGCAAATTTTCTATAGTTTCTGTAGAATATATATTTAGCTATGTTAAAATTAATTAAAATTGCTTTAATTTAGTTTTAGTCAGAATAGTAAATCTGCTATAACTTGAGTTAGAAAAATTATTTTGGATGATTCTTTTTGTCCCAACTTTATTTTGACATTGCCAAACCATAGGAATTAATTTGGGTATTTTAGGATTAATAAAAAATAGTTTTAAGCAGAATCTTGTTAATCCTAATTAATTAACTAGCTACTGTTTTCCTATTATTTTAATTAGTAAATAAATTTATTTTTAACATGTGATTGATTATTCTAGGATAGTTTCTGTCACTTTATAGGATGAACTTTTATTTATAATAAATAAAAGTTTTATTTTATTTTCTTAATAGAAATTGAATTAGGCCTAATAGGAGTTTCATAATAGATTTTAAATTAATTCTTTTTGCTCCTAGTTGTTTAATGAAATCTTTTCTGTTAAGTTAACATAAAACCATGATTAGGTTATGTTAAGAAAATTTTGTTATATAAAACTATTTTAGTTATTGTTTGAAGTAGGAAAACTTTGAGTTGGTTTTCTTTGAGTTTTCCTTTTGGTTTTGCTTTGTTGGTTTTGGTGTGTTATGTTACCTTGTTATGCTATTGTATTATGTGATCCTATGCTATATGCTTATTGTGATCATTGTTTGTCTCGGTAGAGTTTCAGTCTGAAGCTTGCTACTCTGAATCTTTAGCTTACGAGGATCATCAACAAGGCAAGTTTTGATCATGTTATTTTCTATACCTATGTTTTTGTGCATTAGAATTGTCACCACCCACCATGCATGCAGTAGTTGAAATTTTGAAGTTATTAATCTTGAGTAGTATCATGTGGTAGGATGAACCAATCCCTTGTTACCATGACCCGGGGCGAAGTAGTTTACTTTGCTATGCTCGTGAAGCGGGTTTTGGTTGAGTGAAATTCATAAGCAAGATGTGAGAGTCAATGATGATGACAACCCATGAACTACAATGATCAAGATGGACTTGAAATTCACTCTTTGGGTGGAGGGCGGTTGTGGGCACCTGGAGAACCGGTGGTTGGCGGGATGCATGGAGAAGTGCCATGACATCTTGCGAGCTTCACCCAGCCACGAAGAGGCGGATGGATGCCCCATGACGGAAGCTTACTGTGCAGCCGCAAGCCATTATGGGCTCTGGCTGGGTTAACCTTAGTAGTGGCGCTGGCTGGGCGGTACTACGAGATGTAGAAAACGGTAGGATTGGATGGGTACGGCGGTAGCGGAAGAACTCTTTGGAAGACCCTGTTTCATTCGTCCGTCTTCAAACACCATGAAGTGCGAAGACTTTAAAGGAGGAATGATTCTTGCAGGAAAAGTCGCATAAACCTCTGCGAGTTTAAAGATCTAATCGATTAGCCGTGTCCCGATTCACGGACAATTTGAGCCTCTGGAACTTGGAAGTATTGAAATCTCAACACTAAAACTAATAAATTAATTTGAGGGTTTATGACTTAATAATTTGGGAATGAGATATTGGTTGGCGGAACCATCTCAATAACTACCAACAATTATAGTAGTAATTTGCAAGCAAGTCCTTTGTAGTAGGAAAAATCTGCTTTTAGCAAAATGATGAAACTTAGAGCTCCACAGCCAAAATGCATATAGTGTTAGTAACTTTATTATTGTTATTCTTCATGACTTGCCGACTTATTCAAAAAGCTGACCTACATGGCTGCAAGCGTCTTATGTTGCGGTATATTCGATCGGGGTGAGGCTACGCTCGCGCTTGGCGATTGCCCTTTGAGTCGGATGGACTCGCTTTACTTGACGCTTCGCAGCATTAGTAGTTTATTTCTCATGAGTTGGCCTTGAGCGAATTTATTCCTTGTAATAAAGACTCTATATGAGAATCGTGTAATAATATTCAGGTGTGATTGAACTTTGATTACTTTATCGATGTACTGTGAGTACCGCATGCATGATCTTGGGATGCAGCCTCCGGATAGCGTGGGGGCAAGACCCGAGGGAGATTTGACGATTTTGGGTCAAGAAGGGTAAGAGGTCGCTACGGAGGCCGGATACTCTTGGGCGCAGAAGAAGGGGGGCGCAGCTGGCCAAAATGCGGCAAGAGCTCAAGCTCTCGTGGAAAAACACGAGGGTTTGGGCGTGACTCGAACTTCGAGTCGAGGCTTGCCTCGGCTCTTGAGAGTGCCAAAGCTGCTAAGGTCGAGGCCAAAAAGCCCTCAAGAAATTGAGTCGTTGAAGAAGATAGCGGCGGGTAAGGCATTCTTTATGCAAAGCAAGCATGTGAAAGTGAATTACCTATTACTTACCGGATTCGGAGCTCTCCGGGAGCATTTGCAGATTTGCCCTGTAGTGTATGCGATGCTGCCGCATTCTACCGCGCCAAGGAGGGAGCTCGGCGGAAAAGGTGTTCGGTCTCGGTATGCGAGGGCGAGCGTCCGGTGCCTGGCGACCAGCTGAAGCAGCTGGTCGAGCTCCACAAGGTCGCCGAACAGGCCATGAAGGGCCTTGTAAGCGCGGCTGTGGCCATTGGAAGCCATGCACAGGAGCTACTTGGCTTGGTGCGGCGGGTGGTGGGCCTTTGTCCACGGATTGAAGTCATCAAGCGCTCCGTCTGCATTGAAGGTGTCCGTCGGGCCCTTGCCCGTGCTAAAGTGCTGCTTGGGGCAAGCTGGATGCGGAGAAGCTTGTGACAGACCAGCCACCGAAGGGCCATGAGCATCATGCGCCCGAAATGTACTATGAGGGCCTCTGAAGGTGCCCTTGAATAGAGGATGAGTGCTCCAAAGATGTAATTTTTGAATAGGCTCGCATTTGTTATCTGTCGCTGAAAACTTGTTCATATCGCTAAGCAACACTTGTTAATTTAAAATATTACCTTACATGCGGCCGTTTATCAAATTTGAGAGATGGCAAGTCGTTGGCTTCAGCCCCATGCCACAGTCTTTGGGGTGTTAGGGATAAACTTGAGCACTCTTGTTCCCATTCTTGGGTCCATCTAGGAGGCGCTCAGCAGGCGAACAAGGCAACCAGACTTATAATGCTTGAACACTCTCACTTAGCCATAGAATTCTATAATTATAAATTTGGCAAAGCCCTTAGTATTGGAAGACCGAGTTGAGGCGCTATCACGCCTTGGCGGACAATTCGGTTCCTCGCTCTAAGCGGCATAAGTCTTTAGGGACCGAAAAAACCTCTCGAACAGCGACCGGCTCTCGCCCAATCATGACGGTCAGTTTTAGCTTTCTCCTTTGAGGTGCTCGACCCAGCTCAAGCTGGGGCACAATCGCGATGGTTCTCCCGTGCTACCTTAGCGATATAGCGGGCGTAAGGTACCAAAACACGGGGCAGGCAAACCAACTATTGACCCCAGACATGATTGAGCCAATTCATATAATGCTATAAGTTGAGGTGCGGCGCTTGTGAAAGTGTGCGGACTTATCACACCATAATTTTGGGATACTCAAGCCCCTGGTGTATTGGCCGTACCAAAGTGTACGGGTGCAACATGTCCTTAAATGAACATATATATGGATAGATAAAAGAGTGCAATAATAGGCAAAAGCTATGCTTTGTTTATTCAAAAAGTCTTTACTGCGAAGGCGGGGCGATACAAATAGTCACGATAAGCAAGGGATGGGACTATCTAACATGTCCCCCTCGAGGGGTAAGCTGCGAGATGGTATGTAAAACAGGTATAATGCTCGTAATAGAGACCACTGAACACTTGGCGTGGCTTTACGCTTCCTGGCTGTTGCATCATGAGTTCAGCGATTCAAGTGCGAACAGGACTTCTCAAATCTGAGTCTGAAAGTAAGAAAAAGGAAGAAAAATAAAAGAAAAGAAAAGAATGACACAATCGGGGCCCACAGTGCGGTCGAGCCGCATTCTTGGCGTGCGTGGTCTTGCCCTCCCCATATGCCCATGGTATCTCAGGCGTAATTATGTACCGCAATACTAACCCGCCAATTTGCGAGGCGGGGTTGGGGCGGATTACTCTGGCGATGCTTGAATCGTGCAGGCGGTCTTGTTGTAGGTTACTCGGGCGCTTGAGCGGTGTCCGGGCGCTTAGTGGCGGACTCGAGAATTGCTGTGAGAGGCTGCTTTGTACCTCCGCCGCAAAGAACGCCGTGTGCTCCTCCGTTCGGAGAAGGCGTTCGGTGTTTCCATTGACCGTGATTACTCCTCGAGGGCCTGGAATCTTGAGCTTGAGGTATCGTGGTGCGGCACCGCATTGAACTTTACCGTCACGGTTCGTCCGGCGATGCATGATAACCGCTGCGGAATGGGGCGATGTCGAAGATTAACTCTTCGCCGGAAGTTATCTGGGATCGAAGACCACCGAGTGTGGCGAGCCCGTACAACTGGCCTCTACACCCGATATAGCGCCTTTAAAGGTCATCTTTGTAGGTTTAATCCTTGAGGGTCTATGCCCATTTTGCGCCTTGTATCACGATAAAGCGAGTTCAGGCTGCTACCGCTGTCCATCGGGACTACGGTGAGTGAAATCCGTCGATAATTGGGTCAAGAACCAATGCGGCGAAGCCGCCGTGGCGGATGCTAGTGGGGTGGTCCCTTGATCGAAGGTGATCGGGCAGGAAGACCATGGGTTGAACTTGGGCGGCTGGCTCCATCGCATATCGTCCCTTAGTGCGCTTCGCTCCCTATTGGGTATGTGGGTTGCGTATATCATGTTCATCGTCCGCACTTGTGTAGGAAAACCCTTACATCCTCTATTGTTCGGTGGCGGGGCTCTTCCTCGTCATCGCTATGCAGCCTTATCATTGAGTTGGCACTTAACTTGCCTGCTTGCTTGAACACCCAACAATCCCTGTTGGTGTGATTGGCTGGTTTTAGGGGTGCCATGTATCGCAAGCGATCGAGTATTCGGTCCAAGTTGGGCCGGGCCTGGGTATTTCTTTTGAATGGCTTCTTCCGCTGACGGGTTTAGAGCCTCTGAATCCGGCATTGGCGGCTGTATCTTGATGTTATCGCCCGTTAATGTGGCGCTTGTTCTTATTGCTTGACGCGACCTGCCATTGCTGTCCTTGGTATCCGAACTATCGGGATGTTTGGCCAAGTAGTTGCTTGAGCTAGCCAGCTGTCCTCTCCCGCTAAAAGCGGGTCATGAGTGTTGTGAGGGCTGCCATGGATTTTGGCTTTTCCTGTCCTAGGTGCCGGGCAAGCCACTCGTCGCGGATGTTATGTTTGAAGGCTGCAAGGGCCTCTGCATCCGGACGATCAGCGATTCGATTTTTCTTTGTTAGGAACCGTGTCGAGAATTGTGCGGCGATTCTTGAGCTGCTGAATTATGTGGCTAAGGTCATCGGCGTCTGGTGGTCGCACATATGTGCCCTGGAAGTTATCAAGGAATGCGGCTTCCAGGTCCTCCCAACAACCAATTGATTCTGCTGGCAAGCTGTTGAGCCAATGTCGAGCTAGTCCTTTAAGCTTGAGTGGGAGGTATTTGATGGCATGTAGATCATCACCGCGGGCCATGTGGATATGGAGGAGATAGTCCTCTATCCAGACCGCAGGATCTATGGTACCATCGTATGATTCGATGTTTACGGTTTTGAAGCCCTCGGGGATTTGATGATCTATTACTTCATCTGTGAAGCATAGTGGGTGTGCGGCGCCTCTGTATTGGGCTATATCACGACGTAGCTCATATGAGCTTTGTCTACTGTGTTCGGCCCAGCCGGTTTTGCTGTATCCGGCGTGACGGTAATCATCCCGCGTCGTTGGGCGCCCACGCGATCCATAGATCGATCTTGTATGTTGTAACGCCCCGGATTCGATGCGCCAGGTGTCTGCCAGTTATTCGCCGTCGTTGCCATGTCATTTGATTGCGTGTTGCACTTTGCCACGTCATCATCTGCATTTCATATCATGTCATCATGCGCATTTCATTTTGCATACGTGTTCGTCTCATGCATCCGAGCATTTTCCCCGTTGTCCGTTTTGCAATCCGGCACTCCTATGCCTCCGCGCCCCTTTTACCTCTTTTAGTGTGCGGGTGTTGAGCGGTCTCGGAATGCCCGAGGTTTGTCAAGCGGCCTTGGTATAGCACCGGTGAACCGCTGTCAAGTTTCGGATCATTTGGAGGTCGTTTGGTACTCAGCAGTTAGCAAGGGTAACATGAGCCCTCTTTGTTTGCAGGCTAACACCCTTCCAAAGTGGCCCAAAACCCAGCAAACTCCCTCCATGCTCTCCGTCGTTCGATCACGATCGCGTGGCAACCGCACCTCATTTGGACTCTCCTAGCCCCTCTACCTATAAATCTAGACCTCCCAAATT